>CAUHTR010007661.1:0-113776 GCA_959609185.1 Schmidtea polychroa | reverse complement strand
CCTGGATCACGCATTGAAAAAAAAGATTCACATTTTGAAAATTTTCAAAAACTTTTCATATGGAAATCATAAATCCGTTGTAAATGGGTAAAAATATTCGTTGGTTATCAAATACGAGAGAATTGTATGGATAAAATATGACAGGGAAAATTTAGTTTTTCGATAGACATTTGAGGCAATTAATCAATATCTGGTTAAACGATTAATAGTGCCAAGTGCAGAAGATTACCTCATTAATAGTGAAACAGTCTGTTGTAATCATATATAAAAGCAGGGGCTAATGAAAAATCTGGCTGAGTTATTTTCATTATATTTTGAATGGGATTTTACACACACTCACACACATTTTATATAGTCCTATAACACCACTATAATGTTCCACATTAAATAATATTACATATTTCAGTGTTCATTCATAATTTTATTTCTTGGAACCGTTCATCATAGCAATTAATGAAATTGTTACAAAATGAAAATAATCACACAATTTCATTGGAACACAGAATTGAAATTTATAAATTTTGCATTTTTCAAAGTTCATCTAATGAATTTTTTATCGAAATTTTAATTGGAAGATGTAATTGGACGAAAGCCCAATTTGCTTAATGCTAGTTTCTAGATTTGGAAAGATTCTTTTGAAAGTTAAAATTATCGATTATATCCCAGTATTTATTCATTAATTGGTTTAGATTGGGTGTCGTAAATAAGGGGCGGAAGCTCTGTTGTGATATATAAGGAAATATTTTCATTATTAACTGTGTCATCTCAAACACACGCAACACTGCTACGTGTGCCTGTCTGAACAACTCCACTGTCATACGTAAAATATGCTAAGGGGCAAAATAAACACCAGTCTACTAGAAGTCGATCCGCTATATGACAGCTGGTACGCGAGCACGTTCGTTTGTCCCACAGGGTAACAACCCGTCGGGTAACGTGTTCATTATCATTAAAGGTTCAGAAGAGCAATTCGATGTGATATAGCGTAAGTTGAACCCCATAAGCAACACTGGCTAATCTTGTGCATAAATCGACACATAAAATCAAATTCTATAAATTTATGTACTTTTAATGTTGCTATAGTAATTTTTTTCAGTATTTATCAATATTAGTAACTATTAGGTTATCAAATAAAATATAACTAATTTGTCGAAAATATAAAGCAAGTTGTCCATTTATATCTCATTAAATACTGAAAATGTTTATGAACCAATCAAATATGAATTTTTTCTTTTCAATGAATATTCAAATGTCTATATAATTAATGTAATTTTACTGTTGCTATAGTATTTTTTTTTCAGTATTTATCAATATTAGCAACTATTATGCTATCAAATAAAATATAAAGCAGTTGCCCAATTACTGTCTCATTAAATACTGCAAATTATTTTGAACAATCAAATTATGAATTTTACTTTTCAATAAAATTCAAGAGATTTACCGTTATAGATGTCTAAGAATATCTATAGCATTTATCCTGGATGTCTCACGAATTAGTGACGGGTTTGCCGATCCGAGATTCGATAATCTGAAGGTTGTTCGCATTCCAGAGATTCCACCAGCAGTTCAATGTCACTGCCACGATCTGGAAGCAGATTATTAATTAATTTTAGTAGATTATTTCATTTTAAAACTGACTAATGTTTGCCACTTTTGTTTTATCGTGGAAAAAATCATCAGGCCAAGTACCGACAATCTCACCGACATTTCTATCATAATTAAGATTTGTATTATTTAATTTAAAGTAATTATTGTTATATTATTAAATAATTTAATTTACTTGATCGACGTAAGAACGGTTTCTCTGTGTTCAACAGCTCGGCTCGCATTTTCCATTCGAATATCATGATTTTCCCGTTCCGCTTGTGCTTTGCCAACCATTTCGCTTGAATTCTTGAGGGCATTTGATGGGACAGTTCGGCTTGGTATTATATCGTGTTACGCTTGAGGTTTTCTTGCTTTCAACTGATTCTTCTTGTTTTCTTAATGCTCTTCTTGAAATTTTCCTCTGTATAGCATTATAATTCAAATTTTAATCTTATTTTAATCGAACTTGTTGCGTTATTGATCATTGCTACGTTGACGTGCTAAATGATCTTGATAATCTGCACGCATTTTCTGTTGTTAGTTTCTTCTTCCATCCTTCGACGTTTTTCTTCTTCCTGAACTCTAATGATCTGTTTTCCAGTGCTCTAATTGTAATTCATAAGCCTGATTAAAAATAATTAATTAAATTATCAAAATTAATTAACAACTTTTATTTCTTTTTGATACTCTACTTGTTTAGTTCTTTCATGTTCTTTAGACAAATTAAAAGCTTCCTGTGCATATTCTGCATAAAAATTAAGTCACAATAAACCTTAAAAAATCTAATTACTGGAAGCTTCAAGCTCTTTGGCAGCTTTAGCTGCTCTTTCCAGTGCGGCCGAATCCAAAACTATAAGCTCCAGCTTTTACTTTAGTACTTTCTTTTTCCTTGTCTTTACTCGGATCTGTAGGGGGCTTGGGGCTCCCGGGGGTATTTGAGGATGTTGATTTTCCAGAACAAAAATCCAAGACATGCTAATAATATGCACGCGAATATTCAAATATTCACAAATTTAAAACAAAGTGAAGATAATGATGTAAATTGTAACTTATTACATAAATTTTATCCAATTTTATCTATTATGAATATTTTAAGATAAAGTAATATAAGAATAGTGCAATCATAATAATATATCACTCGGAAAAATTTCGTAGAATCACAAAATAAATTTATTTGCAAACTTCATTCATTTACTTTTAAAACCTAATAGCCTTGTAAATTTAAGAAACACTTTTAATTCAATTAATCAATTTTGATTAAAAGTAACTTATATTTTATTTCATAATAATTCATAGAAATTGTTGACAGTAAATGGTGAGTGGGTAAATTTCAAAATTAATGGATTGATGAAATTATTTAAATATTGATAATTAGGGTTTTAAAAACTATATTTGCTCCTAAGAATTTGCAAAAGTCCTACTTATGATCAATATAAATAATTATTTTTTACAATGATACATTTTAATTAAATGTGGAGGTGGGCTCATATCCTCCTTCAGATTATCATGTAATCTAAAAAAGTGTCTATCAAATTTATTATTACCCAAGCCCAAACATGAAAAAATAAAAAAAACTTTTATCAAAGCTTCGGTAAACTATCAAGTGTTGAACGTGCAACTAATTGATTATAAGGATGGTATTGTTGGATGATAGAGGAAGGAAAATTAAAGAATTTGAGCTGACCCACTATTATAGAAACGGGCAGCAACAAATTAGAGTAAACATTTATGTGGACCTAACAATCAAATCAGCCCAGATGAGCAGATCCTTCAAACAATTCAAAACATTTATATTGACAATTATGTGTAATAATTTCAATTATGTTGACTAAATTCATTCGTGGTATAATGTATATTTACTTTATTCATGCTGTGTTATTTATTTATCTGTGCATGCTTAATTATTTTGCTAAAAAATAAATTATATATTTCGTGTTTTCACATAAATCTAAATTATATAATTAGGGGATGGATTAATAAAATTTTAATAATTGATATTGATTAATAAGAAAGTTTTATATAAAACGCTGTAGAAATTAAATTGAGAAATAATAAATAGTTAGATTTTAATAATTGATATTGATTAATAAAAAAGTTTAATTTAATATAAAACAGCTGTAGAAATTAAATTAAGAAATAAAATAGTTAGAATTAGCATTTCAGCTGTAACACTTTTGAAATAAAATATTTCTTTTATAAGTATTCTTGAAAAATATTCTTAATAGGTAATAGTGGAAATAAAATAATTCTTTAAGACTAAAAATAATAAATTATTTTTTACAATAACAGCTGTCCAAAAAATTCATATAAATAGCGATTCAAAATCATTTCTTTCAGCCCAAAAATCTAACCGTAGTACTATACTAAAAGGTAAATCCTTATTAGTAATTAAACTAGAAACAGACACTACAAAAAGTCGAAAGCTCGCACGCAACATAACAAGAAAAACATAACAATCACACATCACACACACGCATAATTTGCAGTATATATTTGAATCGAGTGAATAATTTGTGTATATTGAATTCGAGAAAAACAATTTGTAATCGTAAATTAATTTATAATAAAGATTTTAAAAATATCTTATCTTTTGATATATATGTTGTTACTTAGGGGTGTGTCATTTTTACATTTAAAATACGTTAGGGGTAATCATAATCGTTCGACTCTTTCCTAAGCACCTCCATGACTATTGCAATTTAAACCATTTGTGTACCCATGGCGACGACCATGTGGTACTGTACACAAAGGTGAAAAAAACATATGGCAGGTGAGCTCTATTACTAAACTACTCCCCATTGTATTTTCTTTCGGGTTCTAGACTGCCGATAGAAGGTCTTACGTCATTATTTGCTATGTATACTGTTTTTGAATCGTTGTTGGTCCTCAATTACGGTATTTTCAATTGCTCTCTTGTAAAATTTTGTGGCAGGGATCGCCCTTATTTTCCATCTAATAATTATTGTTCTACACTTCTACAATATCCAAATTATTCTTCAAAAAATTTGAGCAGGATTGGCCTTATTTCAAGTAACGCACACTTCCCCTAATTTAAATTGTTCTTCAAAAAATTTGAGCAGGGATCTGCCTGTATTCTTGTCCTAACCTATTTTTGACCAAGTACTTCCAGCGACGGACCCGTGGAGAAGCCTCCACATTTCGGCCCGAAATCAGCTGCGCGATTGAAAAACCAGCATACCCACCAGTCTGAGCATCCCGAAGGTACACCAAACCATGATATGCTGGATCTCAATTCCACGGTACTATCGTTCACAACCAATAAATAATATAATTGGACTCAATAAAACTATCATTAAAAACTTGAAACTAAATAAATTAAACCATTAAAAAGGACAACAAAAGAAAATTTAACTGAAGACATTAATTGCATATAAAATTTATTAATTAAAAACACTTCTTAAAATTACAATAAGAATAAAAAAAATTACCAAATCCACGATGGCATAAAATCGAAAACTGAGAGCTTTACTGTCTGCAATTAAATGGTGTGCTGAATGAAAAAACAAGTTTCTTCAATTGAATTTGTGATCAGTATTTATACTGAGTTGCATGCGCATTCATGCATGCGCTGTCACTCTATCCAATCAGAGCGTGCGAGAAATTTTGACTAATTTTTCATACATGCATGAGGTATGCAATCAATTATCTGTTTTAAATTCATTAATTTAATTAATTAATATATTCAATTTTTATTAATTTTAATTTTATAAACTTTATAATTTAAATAATTTGAGGTTATATTAATTTTTATTAATTTAAACATTTTATCTTTAAATTAATAAGTTACATAACCATTTAATTCTATAAACTTTACAATTTACATAATGCTAACTAATTTTATTATTTGACGATTTAATTTTTATATTGTTTAAATAATTTTCAACTAATTCTATTTTACATTTTATTATTTTTTCTATCGAAATTTTTGAGTGTTGAATTTTTCTGTTAAAATTATTATCTCTTTATTCTATTATACGGGGTTTATTGACTCTTAATGTGTGATGAAATTTATTTTATTTATTTTATATAAATCTTGGTCATAAATTTTTTCAACTTTGCGGTTTTTGTGTTTAGGTATTTTCGATTGATTAAAACAAACTCTCAGTTCTCGGTTTCAGCCCAACAAATCACTCCGGGACCCGTTAAAATTGCGTCCCGCAATTCTGTTAGACATATGAATTTCCCAGATCATAGTCTATTACATTTCCATTAACCCATAAACATACTACAACAGTTTAAGACATGTTAAATTGAATTATCAGAAAAAGGTCTAGCTAAATTCAAGCAGTTGCCACATACAGTGACTGGTCATAATACACATACATACTTATACCGTGTCCAAACTCAAGTCAAGTCACATGCAACAGTTTTATTTCTGGATCAATTCTTCAGTTGGTTGTTTCTTCTCGTTTTCTGGGTTCGGTTTTTCAATCTTTCGGCTGGGTTTTGTAGGCATGTTTCGATTCCTGTTGTTGATTTTCATAATTAGCTCGTAATAGATTACTGAAGATCATAGGATTCTCTCTATCAGGGTTTGACTGCTTTCCCTGATTCTCTTTGAATTTTTAGGCTGGGATTCTGGTTTTCCGGATCATTTGATGGTATGTGACAGACCTTGCTCAAGGGTCTCGGAACCTTTTGTTAACTGGGTGATTTGACACATAGATTTTTCTTTTGGTTTTTCTCGGTGGTTTTTGTTTACGGTATTGCTCTTTTTAAGGGATTTTCTTTCTCTGATGGGTAACTCAATTTATCTTCGATTTGGATCTAAGTTCGCTTGAATTGATTAACTTTCCAATGTCACTGGGTCTGTGACTTTCGTCTCGTTTATCAGGATCTTCTACCGTTCTTTGTTTAGGGGTTCCAAATTAGGTATTACTTTTAGATATTCGTTTAACTCATTCTTTCCGGGTTTGCGCTTTTATCTTTCACCTGGATTTATATTCTTTCTTCTCATTTGGGCCTCTGTTCTCCTTTACTACTGTGAGGGTTCAAATTTAGTATTTTTCTCAAACTGATTACTTGATCCATTTCTATTTATACATCAATCCTTTACTACATTATACATCAATTTATACCTATACATCTAGTACATTTAGTTTGCTATTTATACATCAATTTTTACATATGTTCATTTCTTTCTTACTATTTCATCTACACTTCCTCTTTAATTTCCACTTCATCCTTTGGACTACCCTTCTTCTTTTCCTTGGCCGTCATCATTTGTGTCTCTTCTGCCATATCTTTGCATTTTTATCGATTACCCTTTATTTCATTGATTCTTAATTCGGCCGACCTTGCTTCTTCTTTTAGTCTGAGTATCGTTGTCTTAAGTACTTCATTTTCTCTTGTTTTGTTTTCTGCAACGTTTCTCCATATTATTATCAATTCATCCTGTCTCGTTTCTTTTACAACCAGTTCCATTATTAACCTGCACTGTTCCACACATTGTCTCCTCAATTCCTCGTATACGTTGAGTTTTACATGTTTCTTCCCTTCGACGTACGTTTGTCGACTGTTGTTTTATTAACATTGGAGGTTGACAATTTCTACTATCTGACTGTTGCATTCTTTTCTCAGTGCGTATTTACTTGGTTGGTTCTGCGGTACTTCTCCGTGATTGATTTTTCTCTGAGTTTGTCACATTCGGACAGTTGTTAATTAAATGTCCTTTTCATTTACATTTGTAGCACCTTTTTATGTGGCGACTTTTCTTTTCGCAATGCCTCATTCTCTGACAATTCCAACCCATCATATTCAAAGAACAATTACGCTCATTGTGTCCTCGCTGCTGGCATTGGTTACAATACTAGTTTACTTTATTATTGATATTTGGTTCAATCTCGCCTATATCATTTTTCCTCGTTTTTTCTGTCTTGATGTTTTCATTATTTTCACCATTTCGATTTTCATGGTCTTCGTTGGTCTTCGATTTGTGGCAATATCTTCTGTTGACTGATCTCATGCGATTCTCTTCTACTGCTGTAATATCAGCCTGATTGTCAGTGTTTTTATAATTTCTCCGATTGTTCCCAATGATTCTGATGTTTTGATGGTCCAATATTACATTTTCTATTCTTTCGATTGTTTCACTTTCCACTCTTGAGTCCAGAGTTCTTTGTAATTCCCGTTTGTTGCTCGGTACCACTTTCATCATATTGATTTGTATTACTTTTCTTTGTTGTCTTTCACACATTTCTTCTATCTTTTCCCTCTGGCTGTCATTGGTGGTTAGTCTCATGATATCAACTCTTAACAGTTCTTCCTTTCTCCTCCAATACTCTTCTTCTCTTTTGCCTGAAGTTCTTTTCGTCTCCTCCATCTTTCTTCTGCTTCTCGTGCCTTTGTGATCTGTAAGGTGTTTCATCCTTGTTGTTGTTTAGTTGGGTTGTTTTCAATTTGTGATGTGCTTCCAACGTATTGTAATACATTTATTCTTGGAAGTTGCTTTCTTTCTATTTCAGATTGATACTCGATTATGTTACTGCATAGTTTTGTAAGGATGGTTGTCTGATTTTGCATCTCAGCTAGCTTGTTCGCTCATATATACATATTATCTCTCCATCGTTGGCTTCTTTCTTTAGTTAGGTTTCAGTGTCTTTTACTAGTTCTGCTTTTACATTATTTCCTCTTTCATTTTACACTTCTCGACTGACTGTTTTAAAATTCCTTTTACCACTCTCTTTTGAGGGTCGACTTTCCGTTTTTGAGATGTCGCTTTGATTTCTCCTTTTCACTCTCTTGCGTTTGCTGGATTTGATTGTTCGTTTTCCTTTCTTTGCAGCTCTTATTTCTTCTTCGTTTGACACACTTGGTTCTATTACCGATTGGCTTAAATGATTTGGTGATGAATTCTGGTTGATTGTTGATACTTGGCTGTTATCTTGATTGATTGATTTACATTACTAGAAAAATATCACTCCTCCTTACCGTTTATTATCTTTATAAATTATAATTTAGATATTATATAACATAATTGCAATATTTTTGTTTTGGTTTCCTTGGGCATCTCTTAATATTTGTTCCCTCGTTCCCTTAGTTTACACCTTTATTCTCATGTTCTACTTAATTTTCTCGATCCTTATTTATTTTAATTCGTGTTCTTTTTCCTAATTTCTATGGTTTTCTTGCTTTGAATGACTTGTATTACCTCTTAGTTTTTCTTCATTACTATGGTACTTGTTCTGTTCTCGGTTGTTTCCAGTTTTAATCATTTCTCGAGTTTACTATAGCGGTTACCCTTTATATTTCCTCCTTTCATTAACTATTATTGTTATCGTTGCCGTTTTTCTTGAATTAGTTCATTGTTTTACTTAACGGTTTCTCTTCTTAAGTTCAAAACAATATTCACAGCTGTACTTGCATTGCCTCTCATCTGTACTTGACTCATTCCTTGTCATTTCTATAACTCATTCTTAACTAGAATTTCCATTATTCTTCTTATATTCTCATTCATTCTCTCTTACCAGATTATCTAATATCAATTCATTCCTTGTCATTTCTACTGGGATTTCTTTCATTTTCTGTTATATACCTACCCAAAATTTTACCAATCTTATTATTCCTTAACTTGCCACTCTTTACCTTACAAATTCTAACTCGTTCGTTTCTGCATTCAAAACAATCATCTGAAACAAAATTCCCATCCCATTGGTCTCCGCTTTCGAGACTTATTAAAAATTCTTAATTTCCCCGATTCTACTTTTGAAACTTTAAAAATCATTATCTGGTCCGCTTTTACTTTTGAAACTTCCGAATGATGTACAATTCCTATTTCGTCGGTTGTGATTAACCATAATCCTAAATTTTCGTCGATGTTGAATTATCTATGTGGTCGTATCAATTATCGATGTGGTCGTATCAAATATCTAGGTGGTCGTATCAATTATCTATGTGGTCGTATCAATTATCTATGTGGTCGTATCAATTATCTATAATTATCAATTATAATATCAATTGGTCGTTGTCCGTTGCTGCTTATTACCCCTCCTCATTTTCCTAGTATACTCTTGCGCAATTTCGCTATTTTACTTATCCTTTTATATCTAATTCACCTATTACTCTTTACTCAGTTCTACTCTGGAATCAATAAAACTCGTTTTCCTGGTTTAAACCAAAAATTCTGTACAGTTTCTCTACTTCACTGGGATCCCTTTAATTGTCTAACTATTTTCTTTCTTTTATTCTTTATTTTCGCGATCTTTTTAATTCATTTTCCTTTTTGTTTCTCTTTCTCACTAAAATTTTATTATCATCTACTACGAGCTCGTTTATTCCTCTCTTATTCTAATCCTATTATCAAATTTTTACTTATTTTTCCTCAATTTCCTTTCTTAGCCGGCTTTAATATTCCATCCCGCTGTGGTTCAGCTTTACTGGCCATCTCATTTCTATTTTTGTTTTATTTGGTTATCTCGCTATTTAGCTCTATTGGCTACCTCACTATGTCAGCTCTATGGCTGCCTCACTACGTCAGCGCTATGGCTGCCTCACTATGTCAGCGCTATGGCTGCCTCACTATGTCAGCGCTATGGCTGCCTCACTATGTCAGCGCTATGGCTGTCTCACTATGTCAGCGCTATGGCTGTCTCACTATGTCAGCGCTATGGCTGCCTCACTATGTCAGCGCTATGGCTGTCTCACTATGTCAGCGCTATGGCTGTCTCACTATGTCAGCGCTATGGCTGCCTCACTACGTCAGCGCTATGGCTGCCTCACTACGTCAGCTCTATGGCTGCCTCACTACGTCAGCTCTATGGCTGCCTCACTACGTCAGCTCTATGGCTGCCTCACTACGTCAGCGCTATGGCTGCCTCACTACGTCAGCTCTATGGCTGCCTCACTACGTCAGCTCTATGGCTGCCTCACTATGTCAGCTCTATGGCTGCCTCACTATGTCAGCTCTATGGCTGCCTCACTAAGTTTGGCTTTATAAGGCCATCTCACTATAATTTTAGCTTTAGTATGCTATCTCACTTTAATTTTTTGCTTTACGACTGGCTGGCACTTTTCAACAGCTCAATCTTCATAATCCTGACCGGCTGGACTCTTCTACAACTAGGCCTTAATAATCCTTAACTAGCATGTTTTATTCTCCATTTCTCTGTTTGTCCTAGGCTCACTATTTTTGTTGTCTTTACTTTAATCACTGTGCACTTTCTAAACGTTTATCCCCCTGCATGCCTGTTTTTTACTGCTTTTACGGGTTTTCCCCACTCCCCTGACTCCGGATTCACATCTATTATTCGCATCTATTATTCGCATCAATTATTCGCATCTATTATTCGCATCTATTATTCGCATCTATTATTCGCATCAATTATTCGCATCTATTATTCGCATCTATTATTCGCATCTATTATTCGCATATATTATTCGCATCAATTATTCGCATCTATTATTCGCATCTATTATTCGTTTTCCTTTGACTATTTTTGTCCCCTATTATTCTGCCTACCGGTTATCGTATCAATTTGGTCTTTAAGCTCTAATTGTTTCTATTTACTTCGCTTTGTCTTTTTCCATTTACTTGGTCTTCATTTTTATTTCTCCTGCATGCTTCTTTTTACTATTCTTCCAGATTTTCCCCACTCTCCTGACTCTGGATGCGAAACACTCGCACTGGTCGATCTCCGATCGTGTGGTGATCAGTCACACGCAGAGATGTTCCAGTATATGCGATGGGCCCTGTTCCACATCTTTCGTCAGGACAGTTGGTACTTTCCTGGGCCTTATCCGCACTATAGGGCTCCACCGGGACTACATTTTGGTAAGTCCAATCATGAATGCAATGCCAGATCCACCGCGATCGTAAACGAGTGAGCTCCTCATTCCTGTCGAGACTAACTTAATCTTCGGTCTCCACTTGGGCCGTTTCAGGGTTTGATTCGGCCGACTAGGGAATAATTTTTAACTGTTACTACCGAATTGAAGTAAGTTTATTATTTGTTTAATTATTCTAATTTAATTCGTTGACTTATTGGCACAACAAAATTATATTTATTATTTACTTTATATTAAATGAGGTGGTTATGACATATATGCCTATTGAAAAGATTTTAATTCGCCACCAGACTCAGCTATTATGGGAGAAGAGTAACGGCACTGGTGTCTCACTCTATGTTCCTTGCTCTTCTCTGGATCATAGTTGTTACGGGTGTTTGGACTTCATTATCTCCAACAGTTACTTTCTTTCATTTTTATTCGTCAGTAGAGAGAAGTGTGCTCCATGACTCATCGTTTTTTGTCATTTTTTTGCACTACCCCCCCCCCCCCGATGACTCAGCGCAAAACAAAGACATATGACTCATCCATAGCAACCGTGGTAACTGGATCAAGGTCATATGACTCACCCATAGCAACCGTGGTAACCATGGTAACTAGATCAAGGTCGCATGACTCATCCATAGCAACGGTGGTCCCCATGGCAACTAGACCAAGGTCATTCTATTTTTAGCAACAAGGTAACATGACGTCATCGATGACTCATCAAGGTCATTCTATTTTTAGTAAATAGGTCAAGGTCATTCTATTTTTAGTAACAAGGCCACATGACTCATCATTTTTAAACAAAGACGATGACTCATCATTAAAGTACATATGATTCATCCCACTACCTACTTGGGGTACAACATCACTATTTTCAAATTCACTATTTTCAAATTCACTATTTTCAAATTCACTATTTATAACTTCACTATTTACAACTTCACTATTTACAACTTCACTATTTACAACTTCACTATTTACAACATCATCGTCGTCATCACTAATGACTATTATTTCTTTCATCTTTTTTGTGGGAATTTCTGTGGGAATTTCTAAATGTCTTTTATTACCTATTATTCCTATTAATCTATTGACTGTTTCCATTAATTGTCGATTTTGTATCAACATGGCATTAATCATACTTTTGTTGGTGGTCCTATTATTGATTTTTGTTGATGTTTCCATTAATTGTCGATTTTGTAAGTTTTCGGTGTTCCTATTATTAGTTGATGATATATATTTTTGATACGCAATTTTGAAAACTGATTTTTTAGAAGGCATATATTGGGTTAAATGATTACGATGTTTATCATAAAATTCGGTATATGTCGATGTTTCAAGAGTTTGGCATGTAGGACATAACAAGTATGTTACACTTTTATATTCATGACCATAATATTTTTCCATAATATCGACACAGTCATGATGTGTAGCACTGTTACAAAAGGTTGGATATTTATAACCTATAAAATAAGTAAAATAGTATTATTATCAAAATTATTATTATTATTATTATCAAAATTATTATTATTTATTATTACTATATAATCTGAGTTTATACGACAAAATATTCTGTCCCTCCCTTGCTCATAAGTGTATTATATTTAAATTTATTTTAATTAAATAAAAACATATTCATTTTCTTTATAAAAATTAATTTCATTATTTGTTTCATAACAAAATTGACTTCATACATTTTCTTTATAACAAAATTGACTTCATATTAATTTAAAAAATCATAATAATTTAAAGTAAATTAATTTAAAAATCATAATAATTTAAAGCATATTAATTTTAAAATTTTAAAAAACCTACATTTAGGTTTCTTGCACGCGAGATTGTGTACAGCATTATTTACTAAAAAATCATAATAATAATAATAATTTAAAAATTAAATTTACCATAATTTCCGGAAACATTATTTTCAATTCCATTACTTGCTGAAAAATTATAAGTTCCCGAAACATTATTTTCATTAATGTAGACTAAAATATAAATAAAAATAAAAACATATTAAAAAAAAAATTACCCATACGATTTCTTCGAATCATTTCCTTGATTTCATTTGAAATATTTTGCATTTTGAATAAATGAAAAAGAATTACAAAAACATAGATTATATATGTAACGTTTATCCAATCAAAATGCAGATAGGATAGAAAAAATTAACGCATACATATTCATGTCTTTGTTTAAAAAAGAATGAGTCATCGATGACTCACATAGTAACAAATAATGTCTTTGTTACTCACATAAAGACATGCAATACAAGTGCATGAAATTTGTTGATATGAATAATAAAATTAATTAATAATTATAATTATAATAATAATAATAATAATAATAATAATAATAATAATAATAATAATAATAATAATAATAATAATAATAATAATAATAATAATAATAATAATAATAATAAACTTGTGACATTTAATACATTTATTAAACAAAATTATACATTGATAACAACCATGCAAGGCAATGTTGGCCACAAGTAATTGAAAATGGATTTTGATACCGAGTTCGATTATATACAATAGGTTTACCAATAGTTTGCAATTTACTAATTAATAAATTTGGGTAATAATATCCAAAGGGATCGAATGCATATACTCGGTTTGGTTTCACATATACAGCAATCCAATGTTCACCTCCTAAACTAGATGTATTATTAGATGTATTAGTGGATAAACTCCAAGAAATTCGTTTCCCAATAATTGAGTACCAATTCGAGACACCTGAATAGAACTAATCAATAAGTTAAATTATAAAATAAAAATCTTACTCCATAAAAAACTTTAATCTTTTAAATTTCTTCATTTATACTAGTACAGTTCGATTTGCAGTAATTTGGATTTCATTTTAACTTGTGACATTTCATAAACTTGTGACATTTAATACATTTATTAAACAAAATTATACATTGATAACAACCATGCAAGGCAATGTTGGCCACAAGTAATTGAAAATGGATTTTGATACCGAGTTCGATTATATACAATAGGTTTACCAATAGTTTGCAATTTACTAATTAATAAATTTGGGTAATAATATCCAAAGGGATCGAATGCATATACTCGGTTTGGTTTCACATATACAGCAATCCAATGTTCACCTCCTAAACTAGATGTATTATTAGATGTATTAGTGGATAAACTCCAAGAAATTCGTTTCCCAATAATTGAGTACCAATTCGAGACACCTGAATAGAACTAATCAATAAGTTAAATTATAAAATAAAAATCTTACTCCATAAAAAACTTTAATCTTTTAAATTTCTTCATTTATACTAGTACAGTTCGATTTGCAGTAATTTGGATTTCATTTTCAAAAACCCCATAGATTATTACATGGACTGGTTCAGTAGTTGCTTTACCGAACTTAATATCCAATCTCAAATTGCCACTTTGAGGTAATTGACTTTGATTTAAATCAAAATCTGGAGCCAGAACAAATGTGAAAAATGGATAGAATGTTTTGAATTCTTCCAGACTTATACCACAATTAAGATTTTTATCCAAATATCCTAAATTTCTGACAAGACTTTGCATATATGAAGTACAATAATTATCATTATCAAAATCTTGAGTATAAGTTTCTCGATAATCAGTATTTTTCGATAATGAAAGAGAAGTTACACTAAAGTGTTTGAATTTTGATGAAGATGTATCATAAGATCCGTTATATTGAGCTTCACTTTGAAAAGTTACAAGGATAAAATTAGACATTCTTCGATCTCCAAATATTTGCTCCTTGTAAAAAGATGATGCTCCTTTAGCAATTGCAAATGATACAATTTCTTTTGTTTTTATCGGATAAATTGCATGTTTGGTATTTAATCCAATTTGATGTCCCGCTAATACAGACGATTCACATCGAACTCTTCGAACCATTAATTTGGCATCGAGTAATATTAATTTAGGTGCTGCACCTGCAACTCCAGTTGATAATGACAATGCAGAATCAGATCTTTTCAATCTCATATGTACATTAACACCTGGTAGTAAATATTTGGGTTGATCCATAAAATCCAATTGTAGAGATGAACACATGTTGAAAGTTTTTGAGCCTTTAATCCACTTTTTTCGATCATCAGATACACCATATCCCATTGGAGTTAGACAAGTATCTTTAGTATCATTATTATAATTTAAAATAGTTTCGATAATTGCCTTGTGAGCATATGTATTGTTTCCACCCTCAATTTTAATGTTATTAAATCCAAGAATAACATCTTTAAAGAGAGTATGAAACAAGAAATTATTAGGTTCAGTTGTATCATCTGCAGCTAATGCTTTATTGTCTTTATCTACAACTTTTATTTGAACATACAACAAAGTATCGTTCAAATCTAAATATTCTGTTTGAGAACCATTAATGTAAAATTCCACATCATTTCTACTATCGGTAATAGAATTCATTGGAAATACATCTTCAAATGCTCCATATTCGATAACCGCCTGAGGCGATGGTCGATCAAATAGACATAATTCAGATTTACCGCAAATCATTCTTCAAATATGGTTCCGTGTCCTTTCATTCGTTTGTTTATATGCCTTCTCCCTCTCTTGCGTTTAGTTCCCATAGTTGTTTTAATTTCACTTTCAAATTTACGTTTTACTGGTACCAGTGCTGGTTCAGTTTTAAACATACCAGGTATTACTTTACTTATTTCAGCAATTGCATTTGATTTCAACGATGGTAATATTTTCTTGTCATTCATAATTACATCTTTTGCAGTTTTCATACCGAAATTACCAATACGTTTAAGAATTGGTAACGCAAATCTACCAATTGTTCTCAACCACCCACTTCCGTACTGTTTACCAACAAAATATGGTAATTCGCCACCACTTTGGCTACCACTATACATACTAATAATATCAGAATTAGCCATCTACTCTACGAAAATGTAGTGTCAAATGAGTTTTTGAATCTTTTGCAAATTCGATTAATTGACCAGAATCATCTCTTATATTTATTTCTATATTGTTTATACAGGATGTTGAAACAGGCAAATACATGGGATTTTCTACATTGATTTGTACAACATCATCTTGTTCATGTTTCTCAACCCAAATAGATTTCAATAGAGGAACCAAAGAATCACCAACAATTATGGGTTCAATAATATTAGTATAGAGAAACATTTGATGATGAAGTTTAATTATTTTCGGTTTATTCATACCTACATTTAATTTTCCATCTTGAATATATGTTCCTTTTGATAATCCTAATGTTTTTATTAGATTTTTATCAAAAGTAATTTCAGTAATATCAGTATTCAAACTGAATTTGAACAAAGTATTGTCTACTAATTCCAATGATTTAAATATTGATCCACAATTCTGAATTAAATATGATTGTAATTCCTCCAATTTAGAAATGTATAAATTCTCATTAAACGTATATGTATTTTCAGTTTCACCCTCAAACTCAACTTTCATTGAAATTGTCTCATATCGCGCTGCTACTTTGGTAAATCTCGGCCGTAGTACTTGGAATATATTAGTATGATTTCTATTACTCTGACTTGTTAATTCCAATCGTTTTGCCATTGCTAAACTATCAAATTTTATAGTAAAGGGATGATATTTACATTCAACTATTAAATATTGACGATCAATATACATTTTGACAATTGAATCGGAAGGACCAATATCAATTCGATCTTCTACATTATCAATGACAAAAGAGATATTTCTTTGCGTCTCTTTCTTTTTATATTCAATTTTAGCTTTACTATAAATTGGAAAGAGATTGTACACAAATGTAAAGTCAAGGAGAGCAACTTCCCAATTACCATTTAAATAAATCGGATTTTGGAGATTGACCATAAATTTACTGGCAGTGTTTTCTGGATGTATATTCGGACAACTATTACTTGGCAAAATAATGTAAAAATTCATTTTACGAGGTCTCGAGACGATATCCATGATGGGTTTTTATATCCATGCCATTTGACATAGTATTGTTTATCCTTACCCACCATTTTAGTTTTCAATATTTTTTGAATTCTAAATACTTTTGGGGGAGGAATGACTTGTAATTCTTGCTCATAAAATTTCCCTTGTACAATGTTATTTTCAGAATCTCTGATGACATACATCACAGGGTTCTGGCTAGTATTTATTTTCGAAATTACAAAGACTTCATCACTCCAATTTGTATCGAAATTTTTAATAAATGGTGATGCACTAATTTTACTAATTCTAACATGGTCACCAACTTTATATTTCGGTTTTGTAATTTTTTCAGATTTTTTAGAATAGAATGTTTTTGATGTGATATCAACCGGTCTCAATCCATTAAGTCCTCGATGTGATGAATTATTATAACTGGTTATAATTTTTGGTAAAACCAATACCCATTTTTTATTACCTTGATACACGAACAATTTCTTTAATCTATCTCTCAAGGTTCTGTTAAATCTTTCAACATGAGCAGCTTTGTATTGAGAATGTACCGAGTAGTGATTTATTTTCAGTTTATCGAGGATTTGCTTAACTTTACTGTTGTAGAATTCTTTACCTAAAATAATAATAATAATAATAATAATAATAATAATAATAATAATAATAATAATAATAATAATAATAATAATAATAATAATAATAATAATAATAATAATACCTAAATCCGTTTGTAAATTATTAGGATGTCCATTTTTAAATAAAATATTAATAGCTTTGGACATTTCATCTGCAGATTTTGACTTGACTGGTATTGCTCGTGCAAACCTGCTGTATACATTAATACACGTTAAAATATATTTATACCCCTTGTTAATTTTTGAATAGGGTATCATCTCCATCAAATCCATTTGCCACAAATCATTTATTCATATGTTTTATACGCTCTTGTTGGAAATCTTTTCTGCATTGGTTTGTTCAAACTGTACGCTAGTTGATTTGATAACCACTTCTGGGTTTCTTTTTCGAATTCGGAACTCTTTTCTTTAATTTTGCCACTCCACCGAAACCGGCTTCGTCTTCTGGGTTCGTCCAAATCTTCTCCATTACAACAGGAAGATTTAAAATTCAAATTAAGATTTGGTAATGATTGACCCATTGTTTATGATGATGATTTTAATAAACCTGCCCCTCCCAATAAAGATAATGCTATTGGTATCAAGGCTGCAATGAAGCCTCCTTGTTGTTTATATATGATTTTACGCATACGTTTTTTATTTTTAGTATTTACTAATGATAATAATGGTTTCTTGTGTCTGTTCAAAATCTTTTTATTTGATGTACTTATACGGAATTTACCTTTAACAACTTTAATTAAAATAGCAAGTAAATCATCAATAACATAATTTGGAAAAGACTGTAAAATATTCATTCTTCTCATACTGGGAGCCTTAAGTAATGCAATGAAAAACGGAAAACTACGATGAGAATTACTCGGCGGAATATGATTACTCGGTGGAATACGATTACTCGGCGGAATATTATCAATAAGCAATTTTTTCGATGGTGTGAAACTAGTTTTTGGTGGAATCTTAACCACTTTTGCAGGTTTCCTTCTTGTAGGTTTTGTCTTTACACGAGTTTTTAGTAACATGATTGATAATTTATTTTGGTTTTATCTTTGTTTATATACTATAGCTCCTTCCTTGTTAAATATATCTGTTCTTACTCGTAATTCATCAGGACACTGTTGTGTAAAATCTAGAAAAATATATCCATGTGGGGATTTTGTTGCATCGACAAATGCATTCATTAAGAAATTTCGATTATTTGGATATGCTTGCCTTGCAAGAAAGTCAATCACTGTAGCATCTCTCGGATTTTTGAAAACAACTAAATATTGAACATTCAAATTACGAGTTCGGTGAGATCCACCTTGATGAAAAAGATTTTGAGTGATAAAAATTATAGTGACACCTTTTGTCTACTAATTTTTGTAAACAAATTATTAAAATCCTTTTCTTTATTTGCTTCTTGATATAAATCATCAATAATAATCACATCACCCTGTCGTAATCTAGATGACCAGTTTTTATCGAACCCTTTTATGATTGTCATTTTGATTTTACAAAACTGATCTTGTGTCATTCCGCTTTCATCATCAGCTCCCCTATGCCAATAAATTTTATTAAATTTTGACTTGAATAATTTTGATTGTAATAATTTACAAACAAACAATGTTTTCCCGCTACCACTCGGGCCAACGATTTGGTATACTGCATCATTTCTTAATTGCATTTTTTATTTTTAATTTTAAAATATCTAGTTATTGTTTATATTAGATGATTTTAATGAACTCTTGCTAAAGTTGTATATAAAGAGTAAAATTTCATAAATGATTTAATTATGCTTGCAAATATAAATTATCGAGGAAATTTTGATGTTTCAAAAATGAGGTTCCCACCAGGAAAACCACAGCAAATTGTCGATAGAAGCGGGAAATATCCGATAATATTTTTCAAGACTGGCAAATGCAGAATTATGGGATGTAAGGAACCATTGGATATTAATAAATTACAATATCGAATCAATAATATTAAAATTCAATCAATTACCGTTACTATGGATATGGGACATACTATCAATTTATACAAAATATCGAGAAAATGTGATTGTATGTTTGAACCGGAATTGTTTCCGGCATTAAGACTATTAAAATATAACCCTATATGTGTCAATGTGTTTTCAAGTGGAAAGGTTGTCATGCTTGGGTTGAGAAATTTAGACTATAGGGAATTTGTTAACAATGTTCGGAATGAGTTAAATTCATTGGTCGATTTCTAATTGGTTAATTTCTAATTGGTTAATAATAATAATATTAACTGTTTATTGTTTAGATGTCATTAATAATGTATACTAGCGCGGCAAAATCAATGTCTGAGATCGATAATTACGGTAAATTTTTAATTTATATATATTTTTTATATATTTTATAGATGAATATTCCAAAGTGATGTTAAATTGCCTCAAGTATTTCTATCCTCAATTGAATGAAATTCTGAAGGACAGGGATCCAGAGATTATACCAGATTTGGTATACAATGCAACCAGAATCTGGATGTTCGATATATTAAATCAATTCCAATGGGATATCAAGATCGACAGAATGCAGAAAGAAATGGAACCAGAATATCCATGTATCATTGGATGCAGTTGGTCGTTATCAGCGATATGTAGAATGGAATTTAGTAAAAACACTTAGAAGATATTACTATTCTAGGATTGTTGATTTAAATTAATAAATATTTTTTATGTATTTTGTTTTTTTTTTTATATATTGATGACCAAAAATAATAATAATAATAATAATAATAATCATACATGTGCAACATTAATGCAATTTAAACAAAGACACATTAATGCAAACCATGTGCAACATTGATGCAATTTAAACAAAGACATGTGCAATACAAATGCAAAGCATGTGCAACATTGATGTAATTTAAACTTTAATCTGATTGGTTGTTCCATTTATTTTGAAGGTATAAAAACCCTGTACCATTTCATTTTAATCATAATTCACGATGGTCAAGAAAAGCACTGAAAAACCGAAAAATGAACTTGTTCAGCCTGTTCAAATGTTCCACAACTACAAAATGTATTTTTTAAAAGAAGAAATCAATATGAAATTGGTTGCACCGGTCAAGTTAATTCCAACTCAATTTCAATTCTTATCCGGCACGCTTTCAATGGTAGATGTTAAAACCATAGATGATGTTTTCAAACGGTTGAATTCAAATCTATCATGTAATCAAAATGCATGGTTCAACAACCGATATGCAAAATTTTATGATGCCTTTGATGAAATCAGTTTCAAAGAAAACGAAAATTGGTATATAACAATTGCAATCCAAGGATATAAAGTCGATAATAATGATGTGTATTCTCCAATTTGGAAAATTATGTCTGCTAGGCTTTCACAACTATTTTAATGTATTTAATAAATGTATATAATGTATTTTAATAAATGTATTTAATGTATTTAATCTTATTTATTTTATTAATATTAATGCAACAGTAATGCAAATTTAACAAAGACATTCTATAAACAAACTTACATTATAGTTTAAAAGTGTTAATAAAAATGACTACAGAAAAAGGTTAATTTTGATTAATAACTTACCGAATTATTTATTATTTAGAAATTGTAATCAACTTTTTGTTGGAAAAATTGGCAGAAATAGCTGGTGTAAATGTTGAGGATATATTATCTGTTGCAAATGCATTAAATATAGGCTGGATAGTTGAAAGTCAAGATTCAGGATTTGATGAAAGTGAAGTGAGTCAAGAAACTGATGTAGAAATTGATGGAGAAAATGATGGAGAAAACACCCAAGAAATTAGTGAAAACACCCAAGAAATTAGTGAAAACATCCAAGAAATTGATGGAGAAAACATCCAAGAAATTGATGGAGAAAACAATCAAGAACAACCTAACGATTGTATAGATCATGTAGTTGATAATATTATGAAATGTGGAGATGACTATTGTGAATGTGTTAATAAATGTTAAATTTTAAATTTTGTTTTTTATACATAAGAAAAATAACAAAAATTAATATTTATTTAAATATTTAAATAACATATACAATAAAACAACTCCTGTTGTGAGTTTAATATAGTTTTTCATTTTTCTTTTGATTTCATCAGTTTCTTTAGCATTGCGGGCGAGTTGATTGAGTATATCCCATCCGCCATTATCTTCTATCCATGGACTAAACTTGGATTTGATTATCTAAAAAAAAAAAAAATAATAATAATAATAATAATAATAATAATAATAAATTTACTTCTAAAGACCACTGATAATAATGTTCTGAGTCATGTTGGCATTTCGCAATGATTATCTTCATGTAGGTGAACCCTACAATAATTCTTGTCCATTTCATGTCTTCATCGCAGAGACATTGAAATATATTGTTAAAATAATTATTCTTTGATTCAAGACAATCCATATCAAGCATTCTCTGGTAGTCGATATGGTTGCCTTCAATAATTTGTTCGGTCCGATTGACCAGGAAATTGAGGCTGTCGACTATATTCGCTGTGACTAGTCCATTTAGAACGTTTTCAATAAATTTAGACATTTTTTACAATAATTTTTAATATACTGTCTTATTTATACTACTGTGTGTGTAATATGATTCTGATTGGTTGATAGACTATAAATGTAAAACATAATAGATTTGATACAACATGAAAACTATATTTCTATTGCTAATTATTATAAGGAGTGTGTGCTCACACAATACGACAATAACGGTGGAGTCTTTTAATAAATCAATATGTATTTGTCCAAATACCGCCAAGTTGATGGATATTTTATATATTCTTGACAAACCAAAATGGGCAAAGCATCCAGGAAAAAGAATATCCCAAAGATTGGAGAATTTAGAAAACAGCTATGACCTATCTTTTGAATATATACAAAATATAAAATTTAAATTGATTGATCATATTGAGGTTTTCAATAACTCAATTGTTGAAAATAAAAAGAATATGAAAATTATTGATAAGAAACATGAACATTTGTTAAGAAAGATTGATTTAATAATATTCGAAATTCGAACAATAAAAGAATCGATAGAAAATTTGAAAACCAATTCAACGTTACCAATTTCAAACAAGATGGCAGCAAATATGAGTACATCAATATTTAAATGGCCATTGTTAATTTTAAATTATTTCATTGTTTAATAAATGTATTGATTTAAATTATCTTTTGTCTGATATATTATTATTATTATTGGCATAAATATTATTAATGTAATTATTATTATTACTAGTATTGTCATAAATATTATTATTATTATTATTATTATTATTATTATTATTATTATTATTATTATTATTATTATTATTATTATTATTATTACTTACATAAAGACATTTCATGCACTTGTATTGCATGTCTTTATGTGAGTAGAAATTACTCAGTTAGTAACAATGACTCATCGATGAGTCATATTCAGAGAACAAAGCATCGATAATATCCAATTCTGATTGGTTAGATGTTATCGATACTTTGTACATCTTTTCAAATGAGGTAATTATTATTTTTTTATGATTTAAATTTTTTTATAATGAAATTTTTTTATGATTAAATTTTATTTTTTTTTTATGAAACCAGTTTTTATGAAAACAAATTATATGATTTATGAAATAAATTTTATGAAAACAAACTTTTTTATGAAGAAATGGGTATGTTTTTATTATTATTATTATTATTATTATTATTATTATTATTATTATTATTATTATTAATATTATTATTATTATTATTATTATTATTATTATTATTATTATTATTATTATTATTATTATTATTATTCTATAGCGACATACAATAAATTTTGGTTTACCAAAAAAGAAGTCTTCTAAAAATTAGAGTCGTGTGATGAGTCTTTCTTTTAAAAATAAATGATTGGTCTTTGTTCAAAAAAGTCATCGATGAGTCATACAAGGGGGGGGAGTATGCAAAAAAAGAAACCCCCTATCTAAACTATGAGTCATCGATGAGTCTTTGTCTATATGTCTTTGTTTAAATGTATTTATTTAAATATTAAATATGTCTTTGTTTAAAAAATGATGAGTCATACATACTTTAATAATGAGTCAGTTGGCTTTGTTCCAAAAATGATGAGTCATATGACCTTGTTACTAAAAATAGAATGACCTTGACCTAGTTACTAAAAATAGAATGACCTTGATGAGTCACCGATGACGTCACGTGACATTGTTACTAAAAATAGAATGACCTTGACCTAGTTACTAAAAATAGAATGACCTTGACCTAGTTACTAAAAATAGAATGACCTTGACCTAGTTACCGTGGTTACCGCGGTTGCTATGGTTGAGTCATATGACCTTGACCCAGTTACCACTGTTGCTATGGATGAGTCATCGATGAGTCATATGTCTTTGTTTTGCGCTGAGTCATCGGGGGGGGGTAGTGCAAAAAAATGACAAAAAACGATGAGTCATGGAGCACACTTCTCTCTACTTTCGTCGATTTATTTCAGGAAATTACACTCTCTGATCCGGAACAGTGAACAAGTTCTAATCAGTCATACCGTTTCTTGACTTATCAACCCCGCGAGCATCGCCTATCCTGCTACGGTCATCAACCGTGGTCATTCCGAACTACTTTATTGTCATCAAAGAGGAATCGACTCTCCTCTGATTTTGGATTTAAGTCGATCGGATCGTATTTTCTACCTCGATGCCGGATCAACACTATTCATTGAATGATTTATTCTTAATTTATCTTTCATAACAATGGCGCAGTATAAAATTTGCTCAATCGATCCTGACTCAAACGCTTCCATGGATTCTGATATGAACTATAAACATTTTAATTTTGACTTGCTCTGGAATTAGTATGCGGCGTAATCTTAACAAATGAAATTCTTAGTCGTTTTAGTTGCAATTCATTTTCTTATGTTTGAATGTTTCTAGTGCTGGACATGTAGTAGGTAATTTTCTGATTAATCACAAAGGTGTCGCTAGAAGATTTGGGTAAATGTTCACCCCATGTAAGTTAAAATCATTGCCCTATAGCCGGTTGAATTTGTATAGACGCTGTCTTAAGGGCATGACAAAATGGGAATTTCCTCGTAGCCAGCGGTGATTGGTTGGTTTGTTACGTCGGTATGTAGGGTTTGCTATCTCACTCGTTTTGCAGATGATCCTTTTTTGAACGAGGGTGAGTTACTAAAATTAGAACAGGAGTCATTGTCTGGCTATTGTTTGATTTTTTACCACAAGAAAAATCAATAATTTCAAAAATTTAAATGAATCAATCGATAATACAATTCGATTAATAGTGATCTTATGCGATGACTACATTTGGTGGGCTGATCAGTAGATTTATTTTAGTGGTTTTAGTTATTTGAATAAATTAGAAATTTTTGTTATGTCATGTGAGGGAAGAATATAGACATACGATGTTTAGCAAATCTGCTACTGGGAACAAGTGCAAGGGAATTACTGGGGACTGATGATCACAAATTAAACTAATGGTAACAAGATCTTAATATCCAAAAATAAAATTATAATAAATGAATTATGGTAAAATAAAACAGTCGACGAACATGGATTAATAACATTAAATCATAAAATAGTGAACATCGGTTAAATTAGAATATCAAATCAGCGAATTGCAGCCACTAAATTACCGTATAATAGTGTAGCTATGGATGGTGTGAGGTGTTTTCAGCTGAGAGTTAAATATTTCAATGATTTATCAAAATTGTAAATAATTGACTATTAAAATAACTTTTAAATAATTTTTAAATTGGATTTTTTAAGTTGAAATTTTTGAATTAAAAATTAAAATAGCTTTTTAAAAAATAATTTTTATTTATTTTTGTGAAAATATTTTAAATAAATATGTTTTAAATATTGAAATATTTTGATAAATGGTTTTGAAAATATTTTATTCAACGCTGAAAATTTGTTTAAAATTATACAATATGTCATATAATAAATACTTGGAATTATGACGTTAACTTTTGAACCGGATTTAAAACATAATTTATAAGATGTATTAGCAGCTTCTAATAGAGGCTAAATTAGCAATATTAAATCATAATGCAATGAACAGAAGTCAAATCATAATATCGAATTTGGAAATTACGATAGATAAATAGTAAAATATGAAACAGGTCGGTAATATTACCTCATAACATTAAACTATAATAGCAAATTAGAAAATTATAACCCATAAATTATATAAAGATATGGTATTTAGGCAGCATAGCTTGGTAATATTACGTCACAAAATAATGGGCATAAGTTACTATGATATCAAATTAAAAAAGTATTAACCCATAAATTATATAAAATAGGATAGTTAGAGAGTATTGAGTGGTGATATTAGCTCATAAGATGTGATTGTTCTGATAGATTATCCAAATATTAACTCATTATACTATATCATGAGAGCATAATTTATTCTCAGGTATTGTTAAGGATATTAGGTTCTCGAATACTAATAAGGATCTCTGGATATTAGCTTTTATGCTATTATATGATTAAAACATGATTTATTTCAAAGTGTCGTTGAGGGTGGTATGTGTTCGAAAATATAAGTTTTTTTAAATATTAATTTATATGATATTATATGATGAAAATATCATTTATTTCAAGGTATTTTTAAGGGTATTAGTTTCCAAATAAAATAGGGTTTTCTAAATATTAATTTTTATGATACTATATACGGAAAATGTTAATTATTTCATGATAGGTTTATGGGTATTAGGTTTCTTGAATAAAAATATGGTTTCCTAAATATTAGTTTTCATGACATTATATAGTGAAAATGCGATTTATTCAAAAGTTCTTTTAAGAGGGTTAGATTTTTAAATGAAAATGAGGTTTTATAATTGTAAAACTTTATGTGCCATATAATGAAAATATAACTTAATTCAAGGTAGGTCTACGGGTATTAGGTTTCGAATAAAATTTAACTTTTATGATATTATATTGTGAGAATTTGATTTAGTCAAAAGTACTTTTAAGGGTATTAAATTTGCAAATAAAAATATTGCTTTTGGGGTACTGTGAGGAGTTAAAATTAAAATACTAAATTAAATTAGTTCATGATTAAAATTTGTAAAGTTTTAATTGAAACTTAAATTATTTTAAGATATTAAAATTGAAATGATAATGGAAATTTTAAAATAAAATAATTTTTAATAAAATTGAAATTCAAGTATGAATGCGATGGTATGTTGATATTTGGTTGAAATTAAAATTTAGAAAATGTCCCAAGAATATTTGTTTATATAATCAGATTTAATGAAATATAATTTTGGATTTAATAGTCTTAGTAATTTATTTTGATGACCGAAGAATTAAATGTTATAGCTTCTAGCATGGCGACCATTCCAACGGATCTGCTTATTGGAAGATTACTTCCAGAAAAATTCCACAGAGGAGATGACCTCGAATTATTTATCAAAGAATGTCAGAGGTTCTTTTAAATAACGAAGACACCAGTGAAGACCCAAATGGTACTAGTTATTACACTTCTGGACAGGAATATGATTGAAGAATATGAAACCGCAGAAGGTAAAACCGTTGAACAGAAATTAAGAGCAGCTTTTCATCGACCAACGTCATTGATTGATGACTTAAGAGAAGCCTTGAACTACGAGCAAGGTAACGAATCAGCGGAAATATTTATAGAGAAAATATCAAAAATGACTAAAAAATTGGCCTCACACACTTGGAATGAGGAAGAAATTCAGAAATGTTTATTGACACATTGTGTAAGAGATAAAGAAGTCAGGAAAGAAATCGAAATGAAAGATCTCAAAACGGCGGAACAAATTAAAGAAACTATAAAGAAGATAGAAAAAGTTAACAAGGTTATTGAACAAGTAAACACGGTGAGATCAATACGACCTACAACTGGGGGAAGAACTTATAGAGATGTAGTACAAGTTGGAGCCACGAAGAGAGAAATCAACGAATGGAAACCAGAGACAAGAGTTAAAGTGATAGAATGCTGGACGTGTCAAAAACCGGGACACAGTAGCAGAGAATGTAATATAAAAAGAAGATTTCAATGTTATGCATGTGGTGTTGAAGGTCACATACGAAGAGAATGCCCAACAATCAAATGTCATAGATGCAATGCACGAGGACACAAAGAAAGAGAGTGCTACACAAATATGGAAAGACGAAATCAAGGAAGAGATCGAGACCAATGGAAGATGTCAGGAGGAAGAATTCAAAGAAATACCTATCAACAAAGGGAAGATATGTATCAATCAAGGAACGTACATCAAAGACAATGGGGAAACCAACAATATAACAGAAAAGATATTGCAGCTATCGAGTCTGATGATGAGATGATGAATACAAAACAGTCAAGCCAGCCAGACGAGTATAACAGGGAGAATGACCCAAACGAGCACGCTCCGTCAAACGGGACATTGATCGGAGCAATTTACTAAGTAATATTGATTTCAACCAAAGAATGAATGCTAACGGTATGTGTAATTTAAGTATGTATGATGATTGTATGATTGATAAAGATTGTAGTGTTTTTGAACGTGATATTAATAATAATAGTAGTGTAGAAATTAAAAAGTCGAATGATAAGGAAATTCAGAAAAAATTTAAAGAGGAGTGTAAAGTAAATGAATTAGTAAAACACGAGGAAAGAACTATAGAGAAAATTTACAAATTCTCAAGAAAAATGGAGACGTGTGTATTAATGAAATTGTAGAAGATACTAGAGAGCAGAATATTTTGTCAGTAGAAGAACAAAAAAGTCCAGTAATAACTTATAATATAATGCAAGGTAAAATGAATAGCTAAATAAATTGAACAGTATTTTGAGGTCTATTAGACCTTTAACCAAATTTAGGTTTTCCAAATATCAATTTTTGTGATTACGAATAATTATAGAATCTAAATAGGATCAATTAAAAACACTTTTAATAATATTCGACGTTAAACGTATTAAAATTTGAATAATTTCATAAATTAACCAACGAACTTGTAAAATTTTGAGTCTGGGACATTTCCCGTTTTGATTTCGCTAATGTTGTGTTTTCTATAGTAAAGTTGAGTGCCAGATTATGTATGTGATTTAATGTCAGATTAATTAAAATTTACCTACTTTCCCGACTACACTGAGTACGGTACTATAGGCACTATTGTGATTTGCAGCCACATTAATTTCACATAATTAATTCGTCCACGTAGCCCCTGTGACTATGCCAACTACCGAGATGGATTTATGCGCCCTACTCCTGGTTGAACACCATTTGTTCGTGGCGACCTTTGGTAGTTAATATAATGTTACTGCATGTAGGGTCGTAGACTTATAATCATTTTGAGCCGTGCATCCACCAATGAGGTAGAATTTAATCAAGCTTGGGTGTAGGGCTGGTTAACATCGCGTGCAATGTTATGCTCACTACGACGTTTATCACTTTTGCATAATCATAAATAAATTTCAAAAAGACAAAATATTGAATTTAAGAATCATAATAACAATAACAATACATGACAAACAATGATAATAATGAAACTAATGATCAAATCTTACTTTCAATTTCAAATTCTTCTGTGAACAGAGTAGAATAAAAATTTGGCATAAAAGAGTGTCTTGTGATGGAAATGTGGCGGTATATATAACTATTTTCTGTGTGCGAATACGTGTGTGCATTGATGCAGTGAAACAAACTCGAATTCTTTTCAATTCTAGAACATTCAATTTTTGATTTTTAGCAATTTTAATGGATTTATTTGTGCCATAATTTTTGTTTTTATTTTTAAAATTTTATTTTTGAATTATTTTTTATTAACTTTGCCTCCATTATGGATTTGCATTTCCAGAACATTCCATATCTAATTTATTTTAATTTTTCATTTTAGAATCGTTTTTTATGGATTCTTTTTTTGGGAATTTTATTTTTTAAATTAAATTATTTATTTTTGTTAACTTTATTGTATTGGATGGCATCCATGATGGATTTCGCCATCTTTATGGATTGTTCTGGGTTTTTGTTTAGTATTCTCTCTTATTTTAGATTTTCTACAGTTTACCCACCGGCTCAACCGGGTAAGCCTAAACGCAAGCAAATGGGCCGCGACAACCGAGAGAGGTTGAAGAAGCTCCGTATGGCCAACACAGTCCAGCAGAAGGGAAAAGTGTATTATATTCTGTGTTCTAATAAATAGTTGTTGATTTCAATTAGAAAGTAGCCTAGGAATGTGTGTAATGAACTAATAAGGCTAATGTGCGTGTGAGATGAACGTAATAAACGAGTCATAGTGTTGAGAAAACAATCTAATAGAGGGACCATGTAAAATCGGACACAAGCCTTATGTTATTCTTATAATTTTGTTTCCGGCTTATACGCACGGAATAATATTATATAATTTTTAATATAGTTGAAACATGTAATAATTAAATATATTTTTGTATAGTATTCATTGTACTTTAAATAATTTATCTCGACTTTATAATAATTAATAATGATTTGTCTTAATCTTATAATAATTCGCTTTATTTATTCAATCCCTTTTTTATTATAACGTTAAGTGTGTGATAAAATTTAATTAATAAAACATTCACAAAATCATGTCTGTAAATAATAATTAATCATTACATAAACAGTTGAAGACTAAAGAATAAAAATTAATAAAATATATACATAAACAGTTAAAGAATGTAGAATAGAAATTAATCAACAGTTAAAAAATAAAAATATACACATAAATGCCATAATTAATTGTCGATGAAAATAAACACATAAATGATATTCAGTTAATCGTCATGTTCTCAGATTACTTTTGGATTGAATTGGATTGATTGAATCTATTGCCTTTTCTGGGCACTTACATTCACACTATATTTTCTGGGCCCTGTCCTGTAGTATTTATTGAGGGTGAATGTGGTGATGGCCTACCCTCATCATCCAACATATTCAATATTACTATATGAAACACAATAACTTTTTCACTTCGCCTTAACTAAGGGATTAACCTTGTAGATCTATTCTAGACCCAAGAGTTGCAAGTCAGTGTGCTAAGCTTTAATAACAATTTCAGAGATATTTAAGTTTGACTTAAGCCAAATAATGTATCTCCATGCTACCCACGCATTCTGGAGACTTGATTTGCTACAGATTGCAATTTATATGTCAAGATTACTTTGAGAATGTGGAATCTAGTCACACTTGTTGAATAGTATACGAACACATCACCAGAAACCGACTATACGAAGAACATATCTTAATAATAAAGCTAACTCAAAAGAAATTCGATTCCAGTTTAACTATAAAACTTGCTTAAATTCAAGCATTAAAAAGTTTTTAAATTTTTATATGTAAATTATTTCAACATTTACAACTGAAACACAAATTTTAAGAAATTATTTTAGTAAAAACTTTTTACACTATTTGCGGTGGATTGTATAATATTTATCTTTTAGAATATTAAAATTATTTCGAATTATAAATCAATTTTAATACTTAATTCCTGAATAAAAATTATCCAAAATCAAATTTGCATATAATATATCATCATTTTATGATATTGAATTGTTTAAATAAGGCACCTGCTTTTAAATTTTAACTTGCTCATTTAAATTATTTATCGGTTCACTGTTGAACTTACTGCGACTATGTCAAATTTAAATTGTTTTAGACCTAAACAAATTGTAAGCTAAGATTATGTTGAATAAATTTTTATGTTATAATATTTAGAGAACCAGAATATGTCTAGGAGATATAGGCAACCCCACAAACTTCATACATGTTTCTCATTTTGATACTGGACCAAATTCTAGAGTAAGTAATTTAATTAGTAATCAAATGTTCACCTTAATTTCTTTTATAAGTCCTTATTTTGCAATTTATTTTTAGTCAGTGTATTTTCCCTTAAATATTCTGTATGTTATGAACCTAACAGAATTACAATTTCTACCTAATTATCTCACATTTAATAAATAAATTATTGCTCTTTTTTCCAGCAATTTTTCGAAGAATATTTTCAATCTTTTAATGTACATTTCTTTAAAATGACTTATCTGATTATTTTAATGTTAAAATTTTCGTTTGTGTTATTGTTGCAAAAAATTATATAACACATTTCACACTAAATTTCATCTATAAAAATCAAAATTAATTTTTAAATTAAATATCAGGACAAAATTAAAAATATAATTATTATATTAGTCATATGATTTTTTATGTTAATTATTTTTTTCAAATGATTTTTCAAATAAATTTGCTTTTTCATCAACCAAATAAAGTTAGGTACGAAACAGTTGTTGAATTTTTCAAGTGCTTTTTAGGTGAATTTTTTTAATTTTAACCTTAAGGACAGCAATTAATAAATTTCGATGAGTCACATTCGTCACTTGCAGGAATTCCTTTTGTTTATATATAAAAAGAAGAATAAAGTTGTCAGTTATTAAACATAATAGCAATTGAATATCATCAAATACAATTTAAGATGCTTATAAACTTTATTATAACTAATTTTGAATTTTATTTTAATAACTTAAAGATATATTTCAAATTTTTATCTTTGCATCATTATTTATGTTAATTTACAAACGGATTTGCTAGTGATAAAGTTTAAATTGATGAGTTGACCTGATGTTATTAGGATTATCTGTTCAATCCCAAAGATAAAATATATGAACATTTTGATTCTAAAAGACCTATTACATAGTCAATTTTTAGGATTTACAAAATCTTTTTTTATAGTTTAGATCTTATTTTATTTTAATAAGAACTAACTCCCATAAATAAGAAGAACAATGAATAAAGAAACTAATTTCCGATTTGGAAGTTAGCCTTTTCAATATTTATAATTCTTTAGGTTCAGTTTAACGTGGTGTAGAAAATGTGCTCTTCAATTGAATGGTTAATTTCTTTTTAATTTGGTTTAATGGTGTCACTGATCTGTTTGACTAAAACAAAACTCTTGTTTATTTAAAATTGATGCCACGTCCTTCCAATATATCTGTTGGTCTATTTTCATATTACTGGTAACTTCAATATATTTCACAAGTTAAGTATTATAGGCCCATAGAATAATTGCAAACTTTTAAATTAATTGATATTAATTAAAGACAAATTTAATCATTAGAATGTTATCTAGTCAAATAAATTTAGATGAGTTTACAATTAGACTATTTTTAACGTAATATTTTGTTTTGTCAATTTCCTTAAATCATGCACAATATTTTATATTTATCAATTTTACTGCATCTACTGTTGTCATTTTTACTAAAATCAGATCCTAGGGATCTATTATATAAATTATGATTTTTAATATTCTCAATATAAACTTGTTTCAAAAAACTTAAAACTTTACTAAAATCTTTCATTTTTGCCATTGATGATTTTTCAGTTTCCCTTATCTTCATTTTTTTAGAATATTTATCAATATCTTGTTTTATATTTAACACAAATTTTTGTCACATTCTTTATTTATAGTTCTTTGATTACTATAATTATTTTTTAATAAAATAAAAATAAAATATATTTTCTTTTAAAATAATTATTAATGGAACTAATTTATAGATAATATCATATATAATAAGTCATTTCAAAATTTGAATTTTTCAGAAGTTTTTGATTTTTTTTAAAAGGTCGTAAGTCGATTGAAAGCTATTATCAAAATATAAACGCTAGCTGTAATTTAATTATTTTCAAAAACCCTTTTCAACTTTTGAAAATCTGTATTCAAAATAATACAATAGCTATACCAACATTATAATAATTCTATTTATTTGTTAAATAGTTATTCATTTCTCTCAAAATATATACATACATTGCCTGAAGCACATTACTGTATTGGGAATATGGCCCGAAAGAAAATGCATAAAACATCAAAGACAACATTCAAAATAAAAATAAACAAATTCCACACCAAAATAAACAATTGCAATACAATTGACAGTTGATACATTGTAATCTTTGATTTGTCATGATTGATTTTCTTCTAAAATATCTTCAAGAATAATTGCAGATAATATGTGACCCTTGAAACTGATTGAAATTAAGGATAAAGCATCTCATGTAATTCATGTGCATTGATGACATCGAATTATTATTATTCGACTATTACTTAATATTACGACTGATACCATCTAAAAGTTGATATTCATTTTTTATCTCCTTGAAATAATCAAGCAAAGTATCTTAAGTTTTATAGACAAGTTCACTCATATTATGAATATATTGTTTGGATTACATATAAAATGATTATCTAATTGATATTTTTATTTGCTGTTCGCACTTGAAAAAGATGAAAATTATTCTAATTCCTATAATAAATCAGTATTTTTGGAAAAATCTCGAGGTTAAAAATTTCATAATTATTAGTTTTACCATACAGCTGTAACTATAAATATTAATAAATATAAAGATAACTAAATTAATATCAATTTTCATTTCAGACTATAGGTCAATATTTTTATTTAAAATTTTTATGAAACAGATTGCTGAAAATTCGTATTAAATAAATAATAAAAATATTCATCAATATTTTAAAATAAAAACAAATACTGATAATGATAATAATAGTGGAAATGATAAAGGATTTTATATATAAATTTTTGGTAAAAATTAAATTTTTGAAAGTTCATTTTATAGGATTTCTTTACATATTTTCTTTATTATATTTTGTATAAAATAATAAAAACTTTGAAATCAATAAACGCGTTTTAAATAAAACAAGCGAATTTGTTACGCAACATCGCCTTCTTAGCACCTAAGGTACTTTTTGTCGGAGGCACCCAGTCTAAATAGTCGTGTTGAACAGGAAACAATATGAATACACAGTGCGAGTTAACTCGCTCGAGTATATACGGTTTGAGCAAAGAAAGGGTTAAAATTTTAAAATTTAATCTAGTATATTATTAGAAAACCTACATTCGAGTAGTAGTTCTAAGACAGCAAAAATTTGCAAAGTTCATTTACAAAATATCTAAAGTGAAAAAAAGTTGTGATTTCTGATATACAGAACATCGATGTTCATTACTAAAAAAAATGAAGGAAATTTTAATATTTTTATTATTTGTATATTATCAAAAAATATATTATATATTCGACATATTTATAAGTGGTTGTCAAGTGGTTCGATGCCAAGTTTAAACTGTAGGTTCTGCAATTTATCGATACTACGCTATATACCGATACTATAAATGTGACGTTTTAATAATAAATTTTAAATAATATAGCAATAAAAACTTGTTCTGCCATCTTGCATTACAGCCGAGATATATTATCCAAATGATTTTGTGAAACAATTTATCCCAAACGTATTTTTATACCTTTGTATTATTTTTTAGACGAATAAAATAATATTTTCTTAGTAAAATAACTTGATTTGAGAAAAAATAGTCCACAACTCAAAAGGTTAATTTATTTAATTTTATGGATAGGAAAAATAATTATTTATTGCAGCTTTTCAGAAACACCGCATGAAGATTTTCATAGACATTTTTTTTCACCCCAAAAAACCACTTTTGATATAGAATTAATTTACACATTTGAATCTTAAATATTTATTATTAACATAACTTTTCAACTGACTTAAATGCAAAATGTTTCATTTTTATTTGAAATTTTTGGAATTTATATAGAAGTGAGCTGTAAATTTAAAATTTAATGATTTTATTTTGCATTTTCTTTAATCTCACAGTAAATGACAATAAGCAAATCCATTATCAATTCTATATATATTTTCAAAAATAAATATAGTTTTAGTGATATAACTTGCTTTTTTATGAGATTACTAATAATCATTATCGTTTCTGCATATACATTTATCGCATTATAAGCTCAACGTTAGCGTTGCATAATTTTACCACATGCACTTTGTCGAACGTTAAGAATTTTTAAATTCTAAATTACCGGGAAACATACTTTAATTGAAAACAATTCACTACACGCACTAAATGTTAAAGAAATCACATGGAATTTGAATATGTTTAATATGTGTACGGAATAAGATTATAATTTAACGTCTGTAACTCAACTACTGATTCAATATTGCTCGTTATATGGTACAATTTATGTGAATTTTCATGGGTTAAAAATAATTTAATATTCAATTTATTATTTTCACAACTTCTTTTCTTTTAATTGCAATTTTGATTTTATAATTTGCTTCGAAGAAACATTATTCAAAGAAAGAGGAAAAGTATATTTTGGAATGATATTTCGTTGAAAACATTAACCCAGCACTCCAATATAGGAACAATTAGGAAATCCTGTAATATGTAATTTTTTAGATTTTTTTTTAAATTTAAAAATTTTAGATTTTAAATTTTGTCATATTCAATAAAAATACATGAAATAAAAGCACTCATTGAATATTTTAGCTATTTTCCAAAGTATATTGAAAATGATTATTTTTTAATCGAAAATTAGTTTTGAGTTTTTTTGCAGCAATGACTTATCATTTATTATTATTATTATTATTATTATTATTATTATTATTATTATTATTATTATTATTATTATTATTATTATTAAAAACAGCATTATTATTAATATTAATTTCTATTTTTATTATTAATAATAAATATTTTTAATAATATTTTTTAAGTTAATAAAATCCAGACCTTGAAGTACAATTTATTTATTTACTGATCATTTATTACTCATCGCATAATTAACTTATTATTTTTATAAATATATTTTGAACGCTAAATATATTATGAAATGATCGTCTGGGGCACTAATAGTTTATAAAATTAAATTGGTGCACACGGACACTTGATATAATTCTATGTGCAGCACCAATAGCTGTTCAAATCACTGATCAATGAATAATTATTCAGCACAGTGTGCATCTTTATTTTTTGAGATGAATCAAATTATTGCACCCAGATTTAATTATCAAATTAATCAAAATATTTTTTGAGGAATTTTTGCTACTGGAATGTGACACATCGAAACTATTTTTTTAATAAAGAATTAATTTTTAGAAAAGTTGTAATCTGATTTGAAGCGATTGAAATACGATAAATGATTACGAGAATGCAATTTGTTTACTGAAATATATTATGATGTACAAAATTTTTTAAAATTAGTGATCACCTATAAGAAATTTGATCTAAACACCACTGGAAAACATTTTAGAATTTACTTTGAAAATATCAAATTAAATTTGGTCTTCTAGTTTAATGAATTGAATTTAGAAAATCATTCCGACTTTTTCTTAATTCTTGCGTTTTCTAAGTTTTTGAATTGAACCTCAATTAATAGATTTTTGAATTCATAAGGTTTCAACAAAGTATCGCGACGTTTTGAAAAATACAATTATCAATCTTATAATATTTGATTGACATAACAAACAACCTAGAGACTATTATGATTTTTCAAAATAGTTTTTCTGTACATTTTTATCCATCGAAAAAAAATTTCCATAAAATATCTTAAATAATTTTTCCCTTAAACCAATTGCTTCGTAAACTCGTTCAAGTAAATGTAAAAAAAATTCTAAAGATTCACGTAATTGGAATTTTGTAATATTCGCTCATAAAGATATTTCTAACTGGAATTTGCCAGTCTGGTAATCACTAGAAATACATCGGAATCATTATTCATAAGTGGTGTTTGCTAATTCAGAAATTATGTATTTAGCTTATCTTTATATGATATATTTTATAGGAATTCTTTCAGTATTCTACTATATGATACAATTATGATTGTTTTGCTTAAGTAAATAAATAAAGTAAATAATTTTTTAATCTCAGCCAGTTCTTCATTTCCCATTCCCAACAAAATGGGATTTGAAATTTCATTCAGATCACATACCGGATCTGAAAATATGACGAATATAGTTTATTATTTTATCTCCACTTGAACATTTACTGAATATGTACATAAATGAATATATCTATCATAGTTAATTGCTAGTCTACTTAAAACTCGTTCGTTATAGTCTGTTACGTTGTGATGGAGTATTAGCGTTACTGGCTTTGTGCAAAAATTAGTCATTCACCAGAAATCTAGAATAATTGTATTGTAATCAATTGTTTGTTCGATCAATCGTAAATATTTGAGATCAATTTAGAATTTCTATTGTATCACTGAGTATCGATTATCTTGTGCAAAACTGTTTGAATTTTAATTTTTCGCTGACACCAGTTTATTTATGGTTTTTATTCAATGGAGAAGAGAATACAGTAAATTTTGTGGAAAAAAAGAGGATGAGAGTTCCGGATGTAGGCGTTTTATGTTAACATGTCTTTGTTGACATTATATCAATTTTTATAATCCAATTTGTTGAAAGAAATAATAATTTTATGAGTAGTATAATGTGTACAATCTGCCGCCAAATACATACCTTTCCCTTACTACTCACAAAAAGTTAGCTATTATATATTCTGTTATCAATCAGATGTGTTCTCGGGGGATTTTTAAAATACGTTTTGTTTAAATAATTTTGGCAGGATTTTCAGATGTTCAAATAAGAATTTAGTGGAATTCTTAAAATGTGTTTTGTTGATAATTTTAAAATATGCATAAATATATCGACGCGACTTTTACAATCTGATTTGGAGCGAATTTTAAAATGATTTTATAAATTCCAATTTTTAATTTTTAAATGTGTCCTTTTCAGTAAAAGCAAAATTTCTGATAATTAGTTAATAATTTTTATAAATTTATTTTAATTACTTTATTTTTATTCTAAATATATAATAAATATGTCTTCAATTACTAATTTCATTTAATCATTGATTTTTTAATTTAATTAATTACTAATTTTTATCATTTGACTAATTATTTATTTTTATTTAATTAATATTTTTATTTACTCTAATTACAGTTCTTTTTTTATTTATTAATTTATTTTTAAATAAATGTGATTAAAAAATAATTCAACAAAATAAGTGATAATTAAAATTTCTTTAAAGAAAAATTAATAAATACAAAGAAATAAGATTGACTAATAAATCAAATAATTAATTAAATAAATAATTAAATAAAATTATTAAATGATAACAAATACATTTTAAGAATTATGCCAAATCCTCTTTTGAACATTTGAAAATTCTACCAAACCTATTTAAACAAAACATTTCTCAAAAACACATCTACTCGATAACAAAAACAATATATTTGCTACTTTTGATCAGGAGTGCATTTGAGTATGTATTTGGGACAAACAGGAAACATTATACCACTTTATGATATTTATCGAGTTTCTCTTCAAATATTTTAATTATATAAGCAGTTTAACGAAATTCTTTTTGTTAATATATCTCAGTTATACTAGGCTTCATGAAACAGTATTCAACATTTAATGTATTTTTCTAAATTTAAACAAAATATATTTTTTCTGTGTCAATATATATCAAGATAATACAAATCGATGAAATTGCACGAAAAATTCTCCGCATCATAAAGTATTGTCTATTCAAATGACGTACAAACATTGGCTCCAGTTCCGCCCAATATTCTACTACATCCGGCTTGATTGAATTTAACTTATATTCTATTAATCAAATCGACAAATATTTAATAGTTTTCTTGTGTATACAAATATAAAACTACTAATAAAAGTATATATGTCATAAGTTGGTTGTATGGCGGTATAAAAAAGTAAAATTACTAATAATAATAGTCGAAAATTTTTTCATTTGTATTAAATATATTATTCGCAACAAAAGGCTTAAATTATCATTTAATTATTTAAAACTTAATTAATGCTACCAAGAAATCATCACTTTAATAATAATAATAATAATAATAATAATAATAATAATAATAATAATAATAATAATAATAATAATAATAATAATAATAATAATAATAATAATAATAATAATAATAATAATAATAATAATAATAATAATAATAATAATAATAGTAATAATAATAGTAATAATAAATTATAATTATAATAATAAAATTAAATATACAGTTAAATTAAAATCCCATTCGAAACCATGTTTTTCCAAATTTAGTTACCGTTTCCGTGAATATTAAACAAAAATTCAAATCAATAAATTAAATTTCAAAATAAAGTTTTAATATTTAAAATACCCCAGCATACCAAAAGTCTCCAGTCAGGCAGTTATTTACATATTGCAGTCTTTAATGAAGAGTTTATAATGAACAGCAATAGGAACAAATGTCACAAACACACACAAATACTCAATGTCCGTAGTGCTGAGAGAGTTAGTACTTCCTTATATTACCTCTCATCTGGATAACAAGGCGCACTCGTTTAGGCATTGTATCGACTACTTTTGCCAGGATTTCAGGGGAGATGTATGACCATTCATCACGCAGATGCGTTTCCAGTTCGGAGGCGTTACGGGCAATGGGAATCCTTTTGCGAATTCGTCTACCAAGGACGTCCCACAGAAACTCAATAGGATTCAGATCAGGGCATTGTGGAACCCAATCCAAAACTTTGATGCTGTGCTGCAGAAAGAATTCCTTCATAATATGCGAAGTATGGATTCGTGCATTATCTTTTTGGAAAATGAGCCCCTCAATTTCTGGGAAAAAGGGAAAAAGCTCATTTTCCCGAATGGCACGGTATTCCACTGACGTCATGTGATTGTTGCACTTCACTAGAGGGCCAGTTCCACGAGCTGAGAAAAGACTCCAAAACATGATGGAGCCTCCATATTTCACATTTGGCAGAATGCAGTCATGGTGAAATCGTTCTCCTACACAACGCCAGTAGAATTACTGCCAATCAAATTTGAAAAGAGTGAAGCGTGATTCATCACTCCAAATGACTGAGCACCATTGCTCTGCTGTCCAAATCCTTCTACCCAGGCGCCACTTCAAGCGACGACGACGAATTTTTTCAGTAATCAAAGGCTTCCTTGCGCAGCATCTGCCATAGAAACTATGGAAATGTAATACGCGATGAATGATGGAAATGCTGGCATGCACAAGGCCAGTGTTAAATGTGGACACTAACTTGGACAGAGAAAACCGACGATGAGCCACCACAGGTCGTTTCAGCTCCCGTTGTGTACGGATACTCAGAAGTTTAGGGCGGCCTGAACGATGCTTTTTGACATGTCTGCTCCTGGCAGTACTTCCTCGGGAAGTAGTTAATAGTTCCTTTGGAATGGCCAGTCAATGCAGCAGTTTCACTCTAACTTTTCCCACAAAGGTAACATCCGTAAATAATGCCTTTCTGAAAGTTTGTAACCTCTCTCCGAGTAGTCATATTCTAAGAAAATGACAATTCTTCATTAACATGACTCACTATAATCACTGTTGTGTGTCTGGTGTGAGTAGTCATATTCTGTGCATGTTAGTGCGTGCGTGTGTACATGTGCGCATTCAGCATGTTGAAGGTGTTGGTGACATTTGTTCCCATTGCTGTTCATATTTGCACTGCAGACGTTCATTATAAACTGCAATATGTAAATAACTGCCAGACTGGTGACTTTTGTTAGGCCGGGGTATGTCATGTTGTCGATTAAAATTAAAAGTTATTGTATAATTTTAAAATGTCCATTTCAAATAATCCAGCAATAAAAAATTCAGACATGCAAAAATTTGTGAGAATCTGCTTTTATATATATTATTTTTTATACAATTTTCTAATATATCTATTTTCAGAGAACTCCGTTTGCAAACTGCATTGACATAAAACAACAAGAAGAATGTTCTCTGGAAGAAGTTGCAACAGTAGTACCGGTGTCACCAATCTGTTCAGAATCCCCATTGTCGACACCATCTAGACGACGCCATAGTATAGCAATCCCACTATATAAAAAAGCTGCAGAACAAATATCATCTTCCTTACTGAGATTTAATAAATCAAAAAGAAATTCATTGATAAGTTTTACAGACACAAGACAAACCAAAACGAGGAGTGTAGCATAAATTTGTTTGTATGTGATTTGTAGGGTGATGGATTGATAATTCTTATTAATAGTATATTTAAATATTAAAATAAATTAATTAAAAATTTTTGCGTCTTTTATTTCTGTGAAAATAATAATCCAAAAAAAAGCTGTTTAATAATTTTATTGTATTGAAATTGTAATTTTATTAGTAGCGATGATTGTGATTTTTAAATGAAGAAATAAAATTTTATTTTCATTTTACTATTATTAATATTATTTCTTATTATTTTTTCTTATTCTTATACTTATTATACTTATTATTATTATTTTTTTTTATTAATATTTTTTATTAATTATTTTTTATTATTTATTTTTATTATTAAATATCATTTCATACAATTAGGAAACTATTTTGAGGCGCTTTCATAAATCTTATAATGATGGATTGTGACTACTATTTAATATTTCCCTTTTTATCGTCTGTCTGGTATTGCTGCCTAATTAGCTGATTTATGTTATAGTGTATCGAATTGCGTAAATATCGAGTTGCGTCAAGAAATATGTTACCCAAATATCGGAGAAAACATTACCGAACATATCCATTAGTTGGGATAAATTAAATCAGACTGATAATATAAATGTTGAATATAATATATTTTTGAAAATAATGTTTTGATTATGGTTTTTTGTTAATGAAAATAGATCAATAAATTCATAAAAATCACAAATATCAAGTGTGTCTTATTTATTGATTTGTTGTTATTTTCAGTTAGATTTCGACTATCAATGATTTTCCCATTTAACACAAAATTTCGGCACTGTCTTTTCAAGTGTTATTTGCGTTAAAATGAGAAAATATTTATTTAGTCGAAATCTAAACGAAAATAAATGAAATTTCATCGAAAAGCGCAGATCAAAGGTAAAATGTTTTGATATTCATCATTTTCACAAAAGATTTTCCTTCAATCTTTCGCTAGTCACTTTTAAACAAATACCAATTACTAAATAAATTATTTAACTTACCACAAATAAGAAGGGCATTGAAAACTAAAATTATTATTTTCACTATAGAAATAAAAATCAACCATAAAAAATTGGATCTTGAAACTCTCTATATTTCGCTCTCTTAATTTATATTATATTTCATATAATATATTGAAAATTTTCAACTCGAAATCTCCACAAGGAAATTGTTCATACCATTTTGCACTTTATTGTGCGCACATATTTTAAATATAATTACGTTATCTCTTTAATCCAAAGTTAATGAATAGATAAGAATTTATATTGAAATAAGGAAATAACACTATATTTGACAAATCAATATTTTTTAAATTAACCCACTTTCCATAGTGTTCTCGACAACGAATCTACTTGCCAAATTTCCACTCAATCCGATCACAGAAAGTAGATTAATTTGGCCTCATAAAATTTGTGTGGCACATACAAACATCAGCGAAGTTAATATAGAGAGTAAAAACACTGATCTCCTTTCATTTACTCATCTTTAGCTTCTGGTAGTTTACACCATTACTTTTACAACTTTCCCGCTATAATTTTCAGCGAAACTTAAGGTTTAAAGCATCATCGTCATAAATTTCCCATCTAAGAAGTTCTATTATTAATCCATCTCAGTAGTTTTCAAAGTGTGAGTCACCAAAGATTTTAATATTAAGTTATTAGAAAATAGCTGTTTAGTCTAAAAACTTATTTATTCTAATAATCATACAAACCATTGAACTACATTGTAACCATACAATCTTAAAATTCCACAAACAAAAATGTTACACAGTTTCTTTACCCTTAATTCAATGTTGCAAAACTGTTGGGGTTGGATCTGACAAAACGATAGCCATGAGGGTTAATAAGGGTAGAAAAGTAATCAATATAAATAGAGAGTTACTAAAATAGCATAAAACAAAAATAGTCTTATATAATTATATAATAACCTTAAATAGATTATAAATATAAATAGTATAATTAATTAATCTACTTAGACTACATACTTATTATAGTAATTTTTAAAATAAAATAAATATAAATAGTAATAATAAATTAATTTTAATATTATAATTTGGTATAAATTAGAAGTACATTAGGTGCTCAGGAGAGGAGAAAAGAAAAACCAATTTGGACAAGCTTAAAAATCATTAACAATTAAAAGCAATTCTCCAACGTTGAAATAAGAGATAGATTTCCTGAACAGAGAAAATATTAAAAGCTAAGTTATCACTAGCTGTGAAAGAAAATTCAACAGATTCTAACCTTTAAGGTTAATTAATCTATTTGATAAATAAAAAGTTAAAAAATCAAAGGACATCCGACCCAAAACATCAGGATTTCTGTCTGAATTGTTTGCGGGAAATAAACTTTGAGAGGGAGCAATTTAGAAACGATAGAATGATTCTGATTCTATTCGATAGCGTAAAATTCTGGACTTAACCTCCAAATCTTGGCCCATTTTTATTATACAGTGCTGAGAATCAAATAGATCCAGCGTATGTTCTTTTGCTGAGGACGGTTCGAATAACCGAATTCTATGTTTTAGCAACAGCGGTATTTTTGGGAAACTCAATTAGCAAATTGTAAATACTTTATGCATAATAAATATACTTTGAAAAACCAATAAAAGTTGTTATCTTAGTTAATCAATATTATTATTTATACACGCTATTTATCTTTTGGAGTCAGATAAATTAGTAACTATGTTAGGTATCATTGTCCACGAGATCAATCCTAACAAATGAATCATTCTGTTCTTATTTCACATTATCCAATTCATAATTTTTATTGGTGATTGATTTCTGTTACGTGAAAGTGTCGACAAACCAATTTCTTGATTCTCTGCTACTCATATTCTTCAGTTTGTAATCTTTCAATTGAATATTAGGTTTTCTGTAAGCAATAAATTACATATCCGAACTAATCTGAGATCATTCATTCCTACGCCATTCTTACTGTCCTACAGCCACTTCAGCTTTCAGAACTAATCCTACGTTATATATTTTGATATGAAAATTTAAACTATCTCTATTTTATTTGGTTAAATAACCTAAAATATACTCACTTTGCTGGTTTCTTGAAAATGCATTGATAAATTTGTTTTTATTGTGGTCACGAGTAATAAGAGTTTTATTCATTTTCAAAATACACTCATCTCCCGATTTACGTGGTGCTTTTTTTACACGATTTGGCTTTCACGCGGTTTGAAAAAATACATAACTTTTAAATTTTTTGTAACATTCAAAAGCGTATACATATTAATACAAACGCTATCACCCATAAAGCATTCTAAAATTATACATAAATTAAGGAACAGCAACCATTTACTTCTTCGTCTGATAAACAGAACCCAAACTTTTCTGCAATCTATGGGTGGTTTGAAAGATTCAAACACAGGCATCATTTAATAATAAAATGTGAAGTAGTGACTAGTAATGTGAATGTAACGAATGAATATTCTGAAAAGCTAAAAGATATATATTCGGTAAATTCATATTATGCTGATCATAGTTTCAATGCAGATGAGATCATCTTAATTTATGAAAAGACACCCAACTAGTACCTATGTAGCTAGTTCACTTAAAACAGCTGGGGCATAAAGGATTGAAAGACCATGTAGCCAGTTTTATCTACAGAAATGCTTCAAGTGACCATATAATGAAGCCATTGGTCACTATAAGGTAAAGAAAAACAACGAATATTTATAAAGATTGATTTCTTAATGGTTTTCTAATTTTTTTGTTCCAAATGTCAAAAAATATTAAACTAAAAAAACACTTTTGCATATTGACAACGCTCCAGTCATTCGAAAGATCTGTAACATGAAAATATGAAAGTTATATTCCTACAACCAAATACAAGTGTTTCATAAATTCATTAAGTCGATGGATAATATCCCCTTTTAAGGCACTGCATATAAAGCGAACGCTCAGATGTATTTTAGATCAAAAAGACCATGATAAATCTTTATTAATAATGGATGCTTAGATTGTGTTATACTTATCACATTAGCATATTCTGAAATTAAAAAATCTACGCCTAATGCATTCTGGAGAAATATATGGCCACAAGTTGTTCATAGTGATTTTCCTAATGTATCATTAGAACCTGAATATTCTGAAATAGTAGAAATGATGCATTTGGTGAGAAAGGAAGGTTTTTAGGACGGAAGGCAGATATTCTTGAACTAGCAGAAGATCAAGTGTTTGATGAGAATGATTTAGTTAACATGGCTATCAGCTAAGATGATCCTGAACGCGATACTAATAAGATGAATGAACCGTATTGTGGGTTTTTGAATGTTGTCGATAAAAATAATCCATTAGTATGTGAGGAAAATTCCTAGAGCCCGGCAGAGTCACCAGTGAAAAGTGTCGGGACAACTGGGGTATGTATGTATAATGATAAAAAAGACATTAAATAACAATTAATAAAAATTACAAATTTAACTATAAAATAATACTTTGTAATATTGTCAGAAGGCAGTGATTCGAACTGTTATTTACAATAGATATTTGGAAGAACAATTGCCTGAGAAGAACCAACGTAAACAATAAGTTTATCTATAAATGTAAGGGCTTAGGATTGGTTACGATACAACACGTTACTTATTGAGATAGAGGATTCAATAAAGAATTTTGAACTAACAATTTCTCTGATTAATTTGGCCTTCAAATCACTTTCTCGGGCTATATTTCTTCTTCTTTAGCTTTCAAATTCCCCGATCTTTTCGATATTACACTGATGTAATAACTTTTTCCTTTATAATAATCCACGAATGATTTTTTAATGTGTATTTGATATGATTTCCGATTACTTATTCTGTTTGGCTATTTTTGTATCTTTTAATTTTTGTTATTGATTTTTTTATATTTGTAATTTCTCTGTAGTAAATTATTACTATAGAGAATTACTCAATATAGTTCCTTTTATTGGTTTACAAAAGATACGTCCCGAATAAAAATAATGATTACAAATCGTAATTGCAATTAAAAAACTACAGTCAATAAATTAACGCTACACTAAAAAAAATCATTCCCGAAGAACTTGAATTAGGCCAAAAATTGAGTAACCATTTTCTACAATATGACTCACACTTAGAAGGACTCTCAGGTTTCAGCGTCATAATAACAGATCTTTAGCTCAGTATAAGGAAGTATACAAGCATCTCAGTAAAAATCCTTCGTTAATAATGGACTTCAATGAGCTGAAGTTTTTCTAAATTTATCAATCATCGAACCACAATCACCACAAACGATTTCCAGGGATGGAAGTGACTGAATCTTTGAAATGATTTTGCTTATTTTATTTTATACATAAATTATAAAGTTTATTTTTTATTTTACGCTTTGTAATCAATTAAATAATTTTTTTAAAGTTTTTATTTGATATTACTAATTTTTTATTTATATTTTACATTGAAATAAATGAATTATTAAAAAACAACCGATAAGTTAAGAATTTTATTTAATTTTTCGATTTAGATGATTTTTCATACAAAAATCCTAATTTCAATTGCGATGGTTTTCAGTTGAACCAACCAACCATGTTAATCGGGATTGGTGTACATTTAATTCTACAATCATATTAAAACAACATAATTATATTAGAAGTATCATTTCCACATTCATCCCTATACACATTAATTTTGAAATAGAAAATTTTACATTAACCATTACTATTATTAATATTGATTTATTTAATTATAATTTCCTTCATCTTCATTTATTTTCAGACTACTAATCAGTATTTTGTTTCATATTAGTATTAATTGATTTTTTGACCCAACCTCTTAGAGTGTGAAAATAGACCAATGGTAATAAAGATAAAATTTTAATGTTTAATTTAATTTAATTTCATTTAAATTTCATTAATTTTGAAATTGAATCTTTTTCACACAATAATATTAATGAAATATATAAGAGATAATTTTATTTATTTTTAAAATGAAACGAAGACCTTTGATTAAATAAAATAAAATGTTTACATTGTAATGAATGATGTAAATCCTGTCGAATGATGTACGAATTACGAAAATAGCTCTCGAATCTGAAATCATCAAAATTTCTTTGTCAAAGGTCAACTTTAAAGTAAATGAATTAGCATCGAAAATAAATAACAGTAATAATTATTAATCATGTAGAAATAATTTTAAAGATAACTCCTCCACAAATATGCTTTTAATTATGAAAACTTTAAAATCATTGGTGAATATATTTACACTAAATATGATCATAACGTAACTGCAACCATGGGGGATATTTTTATGGGACAGTCCTATGGGAAATATGGAACTAGTGAACTGATATTTGTTGGTTTCACTTGGAAAAATTAATTTTGGCAATAAGTTTCAGAGACCAAAACTGAAATGCATTTTTGGATAATTAACTAATCAAATATAAAGTTATTTCTGTAAATTATCTCGATATGGAGATGTTGAGTTATTATTTTGGAAGTCGGTTTTCTTTGACTCCTCGTGTTCTTATTTAAACAAATAAATCGAAACCCAACACAGAATAACTTTATTAAACTTCAATCAAAATTACAATTCGTCACTAGATTTGCACCTTTCTCTCCAATAAATATTGCTCACAAAGGTAGACAACCCAAGTGGCACTCACCTTTTCTGGTACGAGAGTTAAAATTTGTTTTCAATTACTAGATTTCGTCTTCTGATCGCTGGCGGACTGATTCACTAAATTTCTCTCTTGTTTCTTCGACCAACTGGCGGGTTGTCTGTTTTTTGAGCTCTCTTTTTCTGAGAGGGTAATTGTCTACAGAATTTAGGATCATTGCAAATAATTAGCTTTCGAGAATCTTGGGTAAATATTTTGAGGGTTGTTAAACCATTTTAATTTGTTTGCCCCGGATTGGCGCTCAGGAGAGTTCGCTTTCCTATCCAATCAGTCAGGTATCAATGCGATTGGGTTTCCCATGGGCTCGGGCTCGCAATTCCCATCACGGCAGTTGCGAGTCGTCCATATAAGCAATGTAAGCATTGCTTGCACTTCAATTTTGAGAAATTCTATATTTTAAATTTTTAATCTTTTAAAAAGAACTTTTGCTACTAAAGACAATTTTTATGATTAAGTAATTAAAGAATTTTGTAGAAAAACAAGAAGAATTGAGTTTTCATATGAATAAAATTGTTTTTTAGAATTTTTTTATTGCTTTCACAAAATTTTTGAGTACGACCCGCCACTACATTACGGAATTATTAACTCCATAGTGAAATCTTATAGTTTGAACTATAATACTTATATACAGGCTGATGTTTTAAGTTTCTTAAATATCACTTTTTCAAAAAATATTCTACTTTGTGCATCAAGTAATTTTGTTTCCTCTTTTGAATATCTATTTGTTGGTCTAATCAAGGAATGAAAGATATTTTTTGAGTTATCAAATGTATCAAATGAATTTTACATAACAACGCATCTTTAAAAGGTCTAAACACGAAAATTCAAATTAAATAATTAAAAAATTGTCTACTACATTAATCATAACAATTAGAAAAAAACATTCGTTGTTTAACACAGTAATTCTCAATCTGTGTGCTGCCAGATGTTTAGAAAATATTTAAAATCGGAGAGGTTTCTAAAAGAATTTTGTTATCTTATAATAAAATTACTAGATTGACAAGGACTATCTTATAGTCGAAAATTCTTTCATTAAATACATTATTTGCAGCAAAAGGCTTAAATTATCATTTTATTGCTTTAAATAATAAATGCTGCTACCAAGCAATCATCATTTTATACTTATAATAAAATATACTATAATATTTATCAACAAAAACCTTTATTATATATAATTTTTGAACCTTTCCTAACTGTTAAAAAATTTAGGTTGATAAATTTTAAAAGTTTTTAAATCCAATTTACCAAAATATTGTAAAACCTAGTTTCTGAACTTCTTCAGATAATGATAATTCGATACAATGAAAAATGGTATTTCATAGTAGCGTCGTAATTCTCCTAAATTTATGTGTTGGGTTTTATTAAGTCAAGTCGGTAATCTATGACTCCACGTGTCCCTTTATTCGTAAATAACAAAAGAACAAACTACCCAATATATAATTGAATCACACAAATCTCTCAAAATCCAAAGTTACAATTAACGACTGAGTTTTAGAAGTTTAATCGGTTCTCCGCTCGGCGCTGATGCTTTGTCAAAATCTTTATCAATATTCACCTTTTAATCGACTTCTACTATTTGATCTGGTCCACTTCCAATTCAACTTTTTTCTCACGTCTCGAATATTTCCTAACTCTATCCGTTCATTTCCCTAACTTCTTGATTACCCTACGCTTGGTTTCTTCGTGTCCGTAGCTGAGGCAAAATGCCGATTATTTTGAATTTCGACTTTGCTTTTATACTAAAATAATCACTTTGATTTATTGGTTTTTGACCGGATTGCTTCTATCTGACAATGGTTTTTTGTTTAGCTGTTATTTAGCTGTGACCGAGAATTTCTGGATTTATAGATTTGATTTGACCAGAATCTTGTGCAAATTGAGCGCAAATGAAGTTTTGATATGGTGATTGAATAGTGACCACATAATCCAGTTTATAGAAAAAAAGATGCGTCACACCAACAGGGTAAAGATTTACAATCACATGTTAACCCTTAATTGCATTATGTAGCAAATTTGGAACATACCAGAATTTCACGTTTAGATCGTCTAAAATAAATAAGAATTAACCATTTCATAGTGTTGCTTGTGAGCTACAAAGCTGTTTAACGGATTTAGTTTAAAAATTTAGATTTTTAAAATTATTCTTACAAAAATATATTCAGTCAAAGGAACGTTATTTTATTTAAAATATCGTATTTCCCCCATAATAAGACCTAACATGTATTATATGACCGAAATAACTATATGACCTACCCCGAAAATAAGACCTACCACAAACATCTCTAATATAAATTAACGCGCAGAAATAAGTACAATAGGGTATTCAAAAATAATACCAAAAAATACTTGCTAATATGGATTAATACTTCTATTATTTAAAAATTTTTAAAATAAGTCGTTGTTTTAAAGAATTGCCATCTAAATGCAATTCCAAAAAAACTATCATTTAAAAAAATTATTATTTGTTTTGAAATAAAAATAATTATTTAAATAAACTTGATTTTTATAGTAGAATAAAAGTATTCAATTTAGTTTAAAACTTGATTCATTATGTATCAGATTTATAAATCTTACTGTAATTTTAATTGCCCATATAATGAGCACAAATCGAAAGAGCTATCCAATCGAATATAAGAAAGCAATTGTAGAGGAATTTTACTTTTTTTCTGCAAGGACAAGAAGCTAGATCTTCGACTGGTTCGTAAATTGCGAGCCGAATATGAAAACCATGTTCAAAAGGCAACCGATGGACATGCAAAGAAACGTAAGTTGGGTTGTGGCCGGCAAATGCTGTTTCCTGAGTTAGAAGATGTTGTATTTTTAATTTCCTCCGATGAATTCAAAGCTTCAAAACACTGGTTAGACAATATTTTTTCTAGATAAAACTTTCGTTACGAAGATCCACGAACCTATTCAAATTGGACGATGCACAAATTATTAATCGTGCGATTGCATTTAAAGAATATATTGTCAAAACTGATTTTTCGAAATATGAACTCTCTAACATGGTGGCTATGGACGAAACTGCCGTGTTCATGGTTACAGAATCACAAACAACACTCAATGAAAGAGGGGAATCATCAATTAATATCCCATCGACTAATTATGAAAGCATGCGTGTGACTTGTATTTTGAGGATTAAATTGGATGGAAAGAAGCTCGTGCCTCAAATTATAACGAAAGGTAAGAAGGACCAGCATATTTCTAGAATATACGTGCTTGAATCGAAAAGGCATGGTGTACGCAGACAGTTATAAGGAGGTGGACAGATTTATTTCTACAAATTGTCTTGAGATCCGGGAAAGGAGGCATGCTTGTTTGGGATTCGGCCAGCACCCATCGTGCACAAAACATTAAAAACTTTCTTGCAGAAGGAAGAATTGATCAGATCATGATACCTACCGGAATGACAGCATACCTTCAAACACTTGACAGTGCAATAAATAAACAATTCAAAGATGGTCTACGAACAGAAATAAATGATTATATCGAGAAGAGAATGGTTCGGAATCAACGTCAAGCCAGGCATACAGGAAGTTGTATCCTGGGTTAAAAAAGCCTGGGATGGGATCACGGATGATAGTGTTGGTAACGCATTACGAGCGGGATATCTGGATAAAAATTATTCATTCGGAGAGTCACATTGCCAAATATGAGAAATTTGGTCCAATGGTGTTACAAGCATTAGAATCCCAGATAATTCAACCAGTGACGAGAGAATAATAATGGGGACGATGTGGTAAAGTTAGATGATATGACTATATTTGAATAAATGACAACTTGGAATGAAATTATATTTATTTAGAAAATATGGACTTTAAAATAAGACGTAATTTGATTCTTTGTTCTAAATTTGAAATAAGACAGTGTCATATTTTCGGTAAATAAAAAAATCATGCAATTAAGGGTTAATAAAATACTTATTTTCTTTTCATTTTATGGAAGATCGAAAAAAAATTGTGTCTAATATTAGTTTTAAAAATCACCATTCATTATATTAAAAATCTTACAGGAAGCCAATTGATAGGCGTTTGAACTGACTATAAAGATCACAAAACCACAACATAATTTATCCAATCAAATACAGACACTGGTAAACTCAACGCAATAAATAAAACAAGATATTTATTACATATATTTCGTAATACAATCCAATATTACATCATAAAAACATTTAAGTTAATAAATGATCCTTCAAATAATAATTCAGATCTTTATCGAGGCATTCATTGACAGTATTATCATCGAATGTCACGCGAATTGTCGAACATGGAGCCAAATCTGCATCAACAATGGTTTGATTAAAATCCGTGATTTTCCTGATAATAGGCGGCACAGAGAGAAAGAATGAATAATTAACCTTTAGACAATCACGAACCCAAAGCATAACATCTTCCAATTTATTGTTGACCATAAATGTTCCCTATCGACATTAAGCAATTCTAATTAATATATTTTGCAAGATAAATAGTGCTATAAAAATATGTTGCCAAAATATCTCTATACACCGATACCCGGGTTTGTGTGATGTTTGATCTACCATTTGATTTACTTTACGTTAAAAAAAATAAAAAATCTCAAACTCGATGTGAATACGGCTTAATTTTTATTAAAACTTGGTTTTAAAATAGAAACAAACTTTCTTCGAAAATAAAACAAAAAACCACGTTCAAAAGCAAATGTCTTTTCGTTAGTAGTATATTTGATTTTATTGTCACATTTTACATATTAATTTATTTACATTAATAATAAATATTTTGTTTATAATAAAATATCAAACAATTTGTATTATTTACGTCACTGTTGTTAAAGTAATGTGATTTTTGATTTTATGGTTAATTTTTAACTGATAATTTCCAATCGTATGCATGATTTAAGTGAGTCAAATGTTTCTGTGAATAAATTCCGGAATTTATTTATATGTGAAATATGACTAAAACAGATTGAATTGAAATGCCTTCTAATTATTATTTAATATATATTCTATTAAAATGCATAAATGTAATTCTAGTATATGTCATGTTGCAATACTGCATACTTTAGCTAGATATAGTGTGCATTTTATTATTATTGTTTATCATCATTATTACTATAGAAAATCGCCAACTAAGTACTATATATACTGGAGTACAAGTCGGAAAATTATAATTTATTTTATTTATTTGTGATAGACTTCAAGTGCAGGTTAATAAGTCAATATATAAGTATGTTTATATATGTTTATATTCCCCATCCATGAAAAATATAATTAAAATTCATAATACCTGATAAGAAAGAGAAAGATCAACAACTACTGCATTACATGTATATTTATTTCAAATAGCTAAAGAATTTACAATTAAACATAAATTCCATATTCAATAAATCCGAGTTTCGTTCATTATCGGAATAAACATAAAAAAATGTTCTAACTAAAATCGACTTTGCATCACTGTACATCTCTATATTCTCTTTTATTATCAGAATCATCTTTTTACGAACGAATTATAATTATAAATTTTGGAAAACTATAAAAAAAATTAATGATATAAAAAGGCAAGAGGAAAAAATGATAACAATAACTAACTTCATTTGATAGCAAAACAGGTAGAATAAAAAAGGTTAATAAATGATCAATTGAAAGTAAAGAAAAAAATGGAGGTTGCCCATAAAACAGAAATTTATTTAAAAATCTACAAAGAAATATCAATGAAAGATGCAACATAATTTTCTTTATTTAGTTTAAGACTAACTGAAAATAACTACAATAACAAACATACTATCAAGATTGTAAACGATATTAAAGAAAATAATTTTGATTATAATTATTCTAATATTTATAAACTCTAACCTATGAAATAAATTTTTAAATATTAATTATGTAGAAAATGACGTTATTATCGAATAAACTTTAATACATTAAAAGATTGTTTTAAAAATAATAAGAGACTTTATTCAAGAAGAAATAAATCTTGAAGCATTAACTATATTTATAAAGCACTAAAAAGTTCAAATTCAAATTTCAGAACTGGTTAATTGGTTAATTAAGACAACAAATAACAAATAAATTTTCAATTAAGATTATTAATTATCCATTAAATTTGTTTTAAATTATTAAAAAAACCTAAATGTATAAAAAATAATTAAAAAATTTTTTTTCAATTTCAAATTCACCAAAAAATTTCCAATCTTCCAAAATGACAAATTAGACCGAATATACTAGGGCAATATTATATTCAAAATATTGTACAAAAATCCTATAATATGATTGAATGAGCGGTAGTAATCAAAATTTTGACTAGTGAAATATTTCATAAATTTCCTGAGTAAAAACTATCCCAAATTATTTAAAAAAAATCATTAATTTAAAAGATTTAATATGTATCTAAAGATATATAAAATAATTCATAATTAAAATATTTAATTTAACTTTCAAAAAAATTTTTTAATTATAAATTGTTATTTAATTTTTAGAAATTCATTATTACTAAAACAAATAAAAATTAAAATATTTTCAAAACTATTAAAACAAGTGTTTGAAAATAATTAAAAATTTTACTTTTTTTAACAATTTCAGCTTAAATAAATTTTGAATTTTTTAATTTATATGTAAAATTAAACTATTAATTAAAAATTTTGTTTAAATTAGAAATTAAAAATAATATTAAATAAAAAATGGATGAATATTGCAGAGAATTATTGATAGATTATACGAAATGTGAAAAATTAATCCAATTGTTTGAATTGTGTAATATCACAGAACTGGAAGATTTGTTAGAATTGACCAATAAAGGTTTAAATTTCATTGAGGAATATTGTTCCAAATTTCTTGCAAATAGTCCTCATTTTATAGAATTTAATGGCGAACAAATCTATTATATACAAAATAAAGTCCTATTCTCTCCCGGACTGCGTTTTAATATCATTTTAGCAATTCAATATCTGACAAATCAAACATCTAGCAATGCAACACTAAAAACGTCTTCGTGGTTATCAGAATATGACGAAAGTGGAAATAGATATCAGGTAAATACTTTGGAAAACGAGAAAACCAAAGATGAACTATTAAAAAAGATGAGAAAAAGCATTATAAAAAGAGTAGAAAGAAAGTTTAAAGGCATCACGTTTTCTGAAGAGCACTTCGACTTCGACATTTATAGAAACAAAAATGATAAAGTGATTTCAGGTTTGTTCTATTGTCACCTTTGCGGGGGACCAAAGAGAAAGTCGAAAGAAATAAAATTTTCATTTTCAAGAGAATATTATGCAATAATGAGTAACATCCTTACACATTTAAAGTTGCACTTTCCTCAATGCAAAAGCCCACCAAAGTTCCCGGTGAAAATTGATTAAATTTGCTTGTAATTAATAAATTTCTTATTTTAATTTTTCTTACTTTTTCACAATAAAGTGTGATTAAATCAATATTGCAAAATGTTATTTGCATACTAACGATATAGCGAAATGAAAAGCGTTATTTATACAAATTTCGTTACATAACATTATAAAAATTATATTTTGTTACCTTTTAAATTTTGTTTGGAAATCTTCAATTTTAAGTAAATACCCGATATTTAAATTAATTTATACTATTTATTAATGAATAAAAAATTAATATTTTAGGATAAGACATGGGAAAAATTAAAATTGAATAGAAGAGTTTTAATTTGATATAATATTTTTCTATACACAACAAAAAATGTAACCTTATGTTTTATATTTTCGTTCTGCAACATGAAGAAAAATCTTTTTAATTATAGAAATTTTCTATTAAAATTCCAAATTTCATTTTGCATTAAAATCTGCACAAATTTTCATATTAAGTAGCCATTAATAATTTTTATAAGTTTACATTTATCACTATAATAGGCAAAGTAATATTGAAAATAAAGATGGTTACCATAAAATGGTCGTGAGCTCGGTAGCTTTAAAATTTTTAAAATTGTTTAAAACATCTAAACAAAAACTTTTTTTCTATGACGACTGTTTAACTGAACATTCGCATTTATTTGCTATAAAGATTTAGTGCATTGATCAATAAATTCCAAGGAAGGTTGTTAACATGATTTTTGTACATTATCTTGAAAAGTAATACTAACACCTTTCTGGTAATTCAAGTAGATCTGTTTGATGCTTTATGATCATTATTTTATAATTTTATAATGTATCATAAACATTAAATTAAAATAGAGATTTGATAATGGTGTTAAACCTTTTAATAAGAATTCAGTTCTTCCTTTTTTGAGGTTAGTACGGTAATGTCAGAAAGTCCATGAATCTGGCAATAATCATTTTTTGTGACTATCAGTACTAGCATTTAAAAAAAAATTTATACCTTTACTTCCTATGAAAATGTTCTTTAGGTAGTACAGTTAATATGCCATAGGCATAAGGGGAAATTTTCTTACGTCGTACCTTTTTGCCATTGACTTCCTATTAAAAAGGCTCTTATTGAAGACAATTTCAGTTCCCATTTTTCAGAATTGATTAAAAAGTGGAACGAGATGAGTATATCTTTTCTGTGCCTTCCACCTAATACGACACATATATGTGAACCACTAAACGTAAGTGTATTTGCAGTTCTGAAGAAATTCTGGAGACTCACTAACTGCTGCACGTGCTCAACGCTCTTGAACCATCGCTCAAAGAGAATATTATCAATGGATTTCGCAAATGTGGAATTTCGCCACTGGACAGAGCTGCTGTCACCTCGCGAATAAATCGAACAAGCTCACACATCCAGGAAGAAAGTGGTGCAATTGGTGAAATTGCCGAAATCCTCATTTGATTGTAGGTGTCAAAAGTTAAGCAAAGCAAGAGGTAAAATAAGAGTCTAACTACCAAAAGCGTATCACAGTTCGATTTCCATTAACTTCACGGGCATGACAGTGAAGAAATAAAAAGCGTTGCCAGTCATGCAAATGAGATTACAAAAGATAAGATTGACGATGAAATTCCAGAGTTACCCAAATTTCCGAAGCCGACGACAAGTAATGCATGCAATTTATTCAATTTTCGTAGAAATCCGGCCCTCTAGAAATTGGGAGGTTGCTCCAGTCACGGGCGTATTTTCAAGAAACCACTATGTTTGGTTGACTAAGTGTACCTGTTTCTCATATTCAGATCAAATGGAATGTGAAATTCTTATTGTTCTGCATGTCTTTCTGGGATAAGTTCAGTTGTCTAATACATTCGCATTTATTTCAGAAATTAAATATGGATTAAATCGAATTCGGCCAGATAGCACTCTATTGAAGCAAGTCACATAAATTATAATTGGCAGGCTAGCGAAATATGGTAATTACTTTCTATATGGTTTTTTATACCGAACTCACTCCATTTGATAGTATTATAAAACTTTATTTATTCAATGAAAAAATAAATAAAATTTATTTACCTGTAGAACCCAATTGTTGGGGAAAACAATACGAATTAGTACGTATCGATATTTCCTTTTGTCTCTTATTTTCATATTTTCTCGCATTGCTTTTGTAAGCAACATTCCAGACTCTTCAATTTGTTGCTTTCTGATAAAATTTTGTCGTTTTAATTCCTCCAAAGATATTCGAAAAAATTCAGATGGCAAATCTTCTTCGGATACATTAGCCAAGTTACTTTTCTATATTAAAAGTTCAAATACAGAGTTTACTCGAAATTCAGTGATCAACAAATATTTAGATATTAACATAATATGAAATGCAGTTTTAGATTAGAAACGAAATAACAGTTTATTCAAAATGAATTACTACACAAACATTATAATGAAAATCCACATAGAAAAACATTGGAATCCACAAAATTTTGGTAAATGTTCAATTTTTATTATCGGAATTAATCTCGATATCTATAAAAATTTGGAAAGTGACATGAAAAAAATTTCTTCAATGCTGAAATTTAAATGGAATAATACAATTATTAGATGCTTGATTTCTTGAATTAATTACATCCATATTTCAAAAACAAAACTAAACTATATTTTTAAAAACAACACAAAATCTCTCTTATTTAAACAATCTCTGTTTTTAGTTTTGAGGATATTTTCGCAAGCATGAGTTAATAATTGAATAGGGAATATTCGTAATCAAGCAGTCAATAAATATTTTATATTTTAATTTATAATTTTATTATCTACNAATCTGGATTTCGAGAAATGGAATGTATCAACTCTTAATAATTCACATAAAGTTACCCATACAAAGAAAGTACGTGATGTCACTAGATTTTAAGAAATTTTTCATTTTAACCTTTCCACTTAAATTAATTTATCAATGTATCATATTTAAGAGAATTTCAAGAGTAGATGAACCAACCGATGTAGCTAAAAACGCACATTTAATTGCATATGCTCGATATGTCGAATAATGAAGATATATTATTTTGCATACCCATTCCTGGCAAAGCCACATCCAGTCAAATTTTGATTATAATCGACAATTTTTTTGATGAGAACAGCATATTACGGAATTATTGCATTGGGTTTTTTACAGACGGTACACAGTCAATACCAGGACAAAAAACTGGCCTTCAAGCACAAATTAAAAGGAAAACACTCGATGTTCTCTGGACGCACTGCATGATTCCACAGAGCAGGTCTCGTATCAAAAAATATGAGTGAGGAACTTTACGTTTTAATACAATTAATGAAAGTTGTAAACTACATAAAAAACAGTCCATTAAAAGTTAGGTTAATTGCAATGCTGTGTGAAGATATGGGAGCTGCTTACACCTCACTTTTGTACTATTGTGATGTGCGCTGGCTATCTCGAGCAAAAGTGATCCAGAGGGTACAAAGAAGAAATTTCAATTTTTATAGAAGAAAATCATAATGAGGATGCAAATATGTTTAGGGGATGATAATTTTATTTGGTGGAAATTTTAGCGAAATTGAGTGTTTTGAATAAATCGATGTAAGGGCCACAAATAGATTTATTGATTCAAAAAGATAAAATATAAGCATTCATTAAAAAATGGAGATATGGAAGAAAAATTTGGAAACAAATAGGTTTGACATGTTTCCACTTTTTAAATTCATGCGCCAAAGTAAATATAGAAGCAAACAAAAATCTATTTGTTGAACACTTGGATGGTTTGTTAATTCATTTTTCGGATTATTATGATGATCTTGATTTTACAAAATATGCGTGGATACAGAACCTATTTATCGGCGAAAGATGACGAATGGAACTAATAAGTATTGAGGAAGAAAACTTGATTAAATTATCTTGTGATACTTCTTTAAAACAAACATTTCAGAATGTATTTCTGATTCAATTTTGGCTAGATATTAAGAGTGAATATAATATTCTCCCAAATAAAGCTTAATAGTATTGATGCCTTTCGCAACATATTATTTATGCGAAACAAGGATTTTCTGCATTAACTGCAATAAAGTCGAAATATCCGCGCTCGTTGGGTTGTAGAAAAGGATCTTCTGATCAATGACACCGAGATTTGATAAACTTTGCGCTAATAGGCAAGCACATCCATCTCATTAAGCGACAATAATAAAATATTGTCATTCATATTTTCTTGTGTATAAATAAGAGTTTATTTTAATAAATTTTTTAGTACTAAAAATTTTTGTGTTTGTAATAGTTTATGAAATGGAAGAGGCGCCATATGATCAAATATTTTTAAGGGAGCCGTGGTAAAATAAAGTTTGGAAAACACTGGTATATACACTACGTATAAGTATAAAAATAAATAAAAATCATATCAAATACTATTGTAGTTTTATTATAACTATTTTTGAAAAAGGCGGCATATTAATTTTCATGTAAAAACTGTACATGAAAATTAATTTACTATTTGATCGTAATTAAAATTATAGTTTTACGTTGAAATTAAAATTATGGCATTTCTATGAACTGCAGTGATAAAATATTTATTTTTCTGTTTGCACTTCAGTTTGCGCACAATTTTTACACACAGGTAAGTTTCTGTGTTCCTATATTACAAATTTATCGATTTTTTCAATTCAAATCGTATTAACACGTTTCCACACTAGACGACTATAGCCGTCCAATTTTTGAAGATGTTATAGACAAATGACGGATATAGCCGACATAATTTTTTTATTAAAAAAACAAATAACCGTAGTTAGTACAACGGGTATTAATGCATTAATACAGAGTTACAACCAATAAAAAATGTTGTAACAGTCCATAACTTTTTTTTTCAAATATGTTACTTATGTTTAATTTCCTATGGCAGCTTAAATAAAATTTTTAAAAAAAGTGTGTTTCTGGGTACGATCTTGTAAAAATAAGTAATGCGGTTACGTGTTAAATAACATTTTCTTTAATTATTTATCATTATCTAACCGTCAAGGATAAATGGCTAATTAAAAATCAGACTAATATGTCTGCCACGCCGTCACAACCAACTTGTAGTACTTCAAATCCGATTTCTAGAAAAACAAAAAAATATATATTCGCAGTATGGCTTCACGTGGTCTTCTTACTACAATGAAGAACAACCAGCGTGCTTAATTTGCAAAGAAGCTTTGGTCGCAAAAAGCATGAAACCATGCAACGACATTTGAATACTAAACATGCGACATTATCAAAAAACCCTATAGAATATATTTTGAGCTGCAAACATCAAATAATGAAAAGAAAATTTTTAAGAAGTATGTTATTTTGAATGTTAAATATCTATTGGCGTGGTATGAAGTTTCACATTTGATAATGAAAATGAAAAAGCCTTTTACTATTGGAGACACCTTCAATACTTGCTATAAGAATGTTGGAAATTGCTCATGGAAAACAGTGTGATGCTGAAATTACGAAAATTCCAAAAGAATTTCAGCCAACAGATTCTTATGAGGCTTAAAGTTAGATCAAAGTTCGCAATTTCAAAAATGGTACAATTGTTACTTTATGTAAGATATATTTATGAGGGAAGCATTCATGAAGATTTACTATTTTGTCGTCCTCTGGAAGGTCATACTCGTGGAAAAGATAAATATCAAAATGTAAACGAGGTTTTTACTGATGAAGGATGGGATTGGAAAAATTATTTTGGTGTGTGCAGACAGTGCTGCCTCAATGACCAAACAAGATCTTGGATTTACGGCATTTGTTAAAACTGGTGGAAATGAACATATTACTTTTACACATTGTATGATTCACCGAGAGGCATTTGCTAAAATTAATTACTGTGTTTCTTGATGTAGTCAAAATCATTAACTTTATTAAAAGTCGAGCACTTAATAGTCGATTGTTTAAAAATTTGTGCATTGATATGTATTCCGATTTTACAAGTTTATTGCTGCATGCTGAAGTTACGTGACTATCAAGAGGTCGATATTTGAAACGATTATTAACTTTAAAAAATGAAGTTCTTCTATTTTTAACAGAGAAAAATCCTAATTTGGCAGAAATTTTTGATAAAATCAATGATGAATTTATCAATGCAGGGAGTCTGCGTTAATATATTTATACTGAAAGATAAAATTGAGGCCTTTGTTAAAAAATCATTATATGGAAGAACTGAGTGGAAAGTGGATCACTAGAAATCTGTCCATTTACAAACGACTATAAATTGATAATGACATTCCAAAAAAAGATACAATAAAAATTATAATTAATCATTTGAAAGATCTGGAAGTTCACATGCAAAGATATTTTTCAAGTGATATCGATACACAATATTGGATTTGCAGCCCATTTACAATCACAATGGAAGAAATTAATTTCTTGAACTTAAAAGCACAAAAAGAATTTGCATAACTATCTAGTGATACAAGATTGCGACTTAGATTTTCTCAAGTGCCTGTACATGAATTTTGTGTAGAAATCAAATTAGAATATCTACTACTATCGCAAATGGCAATAAACAAATTACTGCCATTTTGTACAGCATATTTATCCGAATCAGCCTTTTCCACATTAACATACATAAAATCATGATATCGTTCAACTTTAATAAATGTTGAAAATTTATTAAGAACTGCACTTAACTAAAATTGAGCCTAGATTTAATTATTTGTGTAAAAATAAACAAGCACATCCGTCACATTAACATAGTTTGATGTAATAATATTTGCATGTTCTTATATTTAATAAAAATTGTGACGAAAGTTTATTTTTTCTATTGAATATATATTTGAAATGAATGGGAATGTATTCTTTAATCCTTACTTTATTGACATAGTAAAATCTATAGTGCAGAATCTACACTATAGATTCTACAATGTCACGATATTACACTAACATCTACGATCAATATAAATTTCATTATATGGAGGAGATGGTTTAAAATTTCCTAGCCTTCAAGGGGGTCGCTATATGAAAAGGTTAAAGAAGCCCTGGTATAGACGATGTCATTGTTAATCCATCGAATGCTCACAATTTCACAAATATTTATTTTAATCAATTAAGTCTCATATTTTTGCGATGAAACTATTCTTACAAGTTTCACTTTCACCATAACTATTTTAAGTAAATTAAATTATTTTTACTAAATTTTTTGCAAATATTTACTGGTGTTTTTGAGTTATACCGTTTTATTTAGAGTCCGCTGGAACAACTAGGGATTTAAAACAAGTGGTTAATAATATATTCATTTCATTTTTCTATTTAAAAAGTAAGATTATTTTGAATATATAAAAGCACCATTTATGTTACGAAACTGTATACAACTAAAATATATGTTTGATATTACATTTTATATGAATATTTACATGAAATTTAAGAAAACAATCCATGCATCACAAAATGAACTAACGCAGTTGAAATGTTTATGAATCATTCAGTAGCATGTAATAACATAAAATAAATTCAGTAAAATGTGAGATAACCATCAAGAACAGGTTATAGCATGATACTATATCCTACAAAAGGACACTGGGGTTAAAATTTATTCTTAAATATATTAAGATATATCCTGTTTTTCCACCAGGTGGCGTTGTTATTAAAAACCTGAAGTAGTATTAACTTCATGTGTAAAATTTGGAAGTTGTTAGGCTACTAGCCGAGGAGGATGAGGCTACTATTTTTTTAACGGCAGTTTTTGCCAAATCCAGAATTGAACTGAAAGAAACCCTTATCCAGATTGCGATAGTGGATGTAAAGGGAAATAATTTATTGAGTGCGGTAGTGACCCCCAGAGATGCTGTAAAACATTACCAAACGCATCAATACAAGTTGAAGAAACCCGAGATCAGAGGAAACCTAGACGAAGAGGATTATCACCACCTTATAAGGAAAATACTTGTGGGTAGTTTGCTTAAGGATTTAATTTGGTGGCCATTCTACCTGTGCAGCGATTATTAGGTATTCGTGATCTATCAACAAATAAATTATTGGAAACTAGAGGAGTTCCTAAGATTCATGGACATTACAGGTTGGGATTCCTGACAAAAACATTCCTACGTACGGTTCCAGGAGAATCGAGAAATTTAGTGGTCACAAATGAGCCACTAGCGATACGTAAAATATATTTACACATCAGAAACGAATGGTTAGATTATATCACGGCACACCAGGAGGAGTTCATTTCGACAGCTACAGCAGCTATAGTTAAACAGGAAATGGCGCAAAGTGAAGATTACTCGAACAGCCATCGACATCGGATTAACCCCAGCGTAAGAAAAAGTCACCACCACCTCCGACTATATCGATAGGAAAAGTCTTCCGTAGCGATTTATCTTGTTTTCGAGACGAAAATCTTTTAGGGGGTAAGACTTGTTAGGGATAGGCCCTTGGCCTTAAAATATTACTAAAAACAATAAGTTTAATAAAGGAATAAAACAATTACTTAAAATAGATATATATATACATAATTAAAATACTATAAATATAAATAGTCAGTCTATAATTGGTAATACTTAGTGTGGCTAACACTATAATTAGTATTTTCAATATTACTAAAAATATAATAAAATTATATATAAATAGTAGATCAAAATCAGAACCAGGGACGAGAAGAAAAACATGATTAAATAATTACAGAGGAAATTATTACTTTGTGGAAAATATTTTCAGTACAAAGCACTTTAGTGGAAGGGAATAAAAATATTTATCAGGTCAAGTACGAGAAGCGATCTAATATAGATCTGACATACGAGAATTTCAGAGAAAATTAGTGCGATCAGAAAATTGAATCAGCGATTAATATCAGCTTGTTTATTTGAAGCAATTTAGATATAAATTGTTTCGCGAATTTGGGAAAAAGCAGAAAAAAATTACACTGTTGTAGAATAGTGGAAAATTGTTTTGGGAATCTGAATTCTGATTTTGGAGAAAATACTTTGTGGAAAAACGCTTGAGAACTTGATCAGTTTGAAAAGAAACAAAGGAGGTTCGTTATGTTTATTTACTGAAGGATAAATTATTATCCTTTTCTTGAGTTTGTTAACTAATGCGAATACAAAGTATTGTAACTAACTTTCGTATTCTCTGGGTGCTCCAAAATCATCCCTCTTACCTTATCCAGTTCTTTTGTTAATTTTGCGATCGTTGTGCTACACAGGAGCCAACGATTTCTTGTAGGCTGCGACAAACAGCAAGGATTAATAAATCCGTCTCTTGTATTTATCTTTTGCACATTTTTAAAACTAACCTTTGTAAATTATAAATGAAAGTTTTGATAAGAAAAGGAAGTTGGTTGTTTTATTTAAATTTCTGAACCTACACGCAACCACACTAAATATTTTATATTTATATATTCATATCAATATTTTATTTATTTATTGGAGTCTAGTGTTAAGATTAGTAACCCCCATCTCTTGATCTTATCATTGACATTAGATTGCGGAGATCTGAATCTGCATTATCATTAGTTTCCAAAAGTGGAGCACCAAAATATCAATTAGTTAATTCTAAATTAATGGTAACAGTTCGAGTTGAACCATCAGTATAAGAAAAATAATAATAATCGTTAAAAATTAAGGAAATTGTACATCATCTCATTCTACAAGGAACAAATATTTGGAGAAAATAAAAGAATGCCTAACAGTAAATGAAACTCGATACAATGGTTCATATTTGGTTCCATGTTTAAAATTCAAACATTTCAATGTTATTTCATTATCATTGTCGAAAAATACCGATTGAGAAACTTAGGATTTCAATACTGACAATTATTGTACAAATTGCAAAGTATTGTGAGAAATATCAGATATTTGGATAAGAATTTGAATTGGGTAATATCTCTGGCATATTTTAAATCAAAATATCCATTTTTACATTTGTTCTGCCCCCTGATTTCCATTTAAGTCAAAGTCGACTACCTCAAAATGGAAAAAAAAGAATAAAGTTAGGATATCAAGTTTTTCTAAAGCAGTTGAAGAACCGGTACATGTTACAATTTATGGAATATTCGAAAGTGAATTGCAAATTACTGCAAATCAAACTGAGTTGGTATGAACACAAAAAAATGTATAAAATATCGGTATTTGGCTTTTAGGAAATCAATTTGTTGGTGTATACCGTCTAGATAAAATTCCATATTTGAATTTCAATCAAGTCGTAATCGTTAATACTAAAACGTCTACTTTTGTTAGAGAACATTGGATCGCAGTATATGTGAAACCCGATAAGATATATGTTTTCGATCTATTTGGATGTTGTTAATATCTAAATTTATCTCAAACTACAAACAATGGGAAAACGGATCGTTTACAATAAAATTAGTTATCAAAATCCATTGGCAACTGCTTGTGGTCAACATTGCTTGTATTGATAAATTCTATGTATAAACAAATTTAGTTTAATGTTATTAGAGAAAATGTCATTTTATTTTATTCATAACCACAAATATAAATAAAGTAAAAATACATTTTCTCTAATAACATTTATTTAACTAAATTATTATTAAGGAATTATTAAGAAATTATGTATTATGAATGTGAATAATATTACTAAGACCAAGGTATTGGAAATTTAATGATTCACCTGTTTGGGCTGATTGGAAAGTGTCCAACAGTCTAGAATGGAATGAAGGAGATTATTTCTGTCCAACATGTATTTTGAGAGATGTGGAAGATCCTATATCTATTTTTATGTTTCGGAGCAAGAAAAACCTGTAGTTTTTTGAAGAAATATTTTCCAAATTTGAGAATTAATAAATATCATGAAAGAAGCTCGTGATGTCCCTCACAATATCTCATGACCATATCGTGATCACACTAATTATACATATAAAACACTGTTTACTTAGTGTATTTGTGGTGATCTTTCATAGTTGGTTCTGTATCAAATGGAGTTTTTTAGCTTTTAAAAAAATTAAATAACTTTATTTAAAGTTTGTTTATATATTAGTTTATAATTGCTATTGTATGTTGAAAATTTAAAAAACCTTTGTAATTTTATTTTCAATTTCTTTCTATTGAATTTGATTAGATTATTTCTCCCTTGTGTGAAATTTTCAATAAAATTTTAATAAATTTTTATTATTCAGTTTGTCATTACTTATACAGTAAACCCTCCAACTGCGCGGCCAAACCTTTAATACCAAAATTTCGATCTGCGCGCTAAAAATTTCGTAGCTGCGCGGTTTTTTTTGTTTTTGTCTATTTTAACAAGAAAAATCATGTCAATTTAATTTTTTATGGTGAATCCCGTAAAACTACGAATACATATGGTAGTGAAAATAGTGATTCATCGTATTTCGATGCACTGTATTTTTTATATAAAAATAATAAAGGCAGTTTCATTTTTCTAGTGATGTGGTTAGGATTAGGATGTAAAATTACATAGTTTTAATTAATAGATATTTATACAAGTGTTTATTTAATTAAAAATATATTAGTATTAAATTCAAAAAAATCTTATTCGTGTGCATTAGATATAACCGTAATAAAAAATTATTACATCAATTAAAGGGTGTTATAAAGTAAGTATAAATAAAATTTTTGATTTTTGATTTAATACTCATTTTGATTTAATGGGTTTTTAATAATTTCTACACCTTATATATAATAATGGAAAAAGCTGGCAAAAGAAAAATATTGACGTTAGAGGCAAAACTTGAAATTGTGAAGCAATTAGAAAATGGCGAAAAAATGTCTGTTTTAGCTAAGAGACACAATATGAACGAATCCAGCATAAGGAGGATTAAATTGAATGCCAAAAAAATTAAAAGTTCAGTAGTTTGTTCTACATCGCTAGCTGCAAAAACATTAAAAAAACCACGAAATCCAATAATAGAGAAAACAGAAAAAGTGTTAAGCTTTTGGATTGAAGATCAAAATCAAAAGAGAATGCCACTTAGTGCTGCTGTTATTCGAACTAAAGCGTTACTAGTATTTAATCGGTTACAAAAGGAAGAACCTGGGTCATCTAATTTAGGTGAAATTAAATTCGAAGCGAGTAAAGGATGGTTTGAAAAGTTTAAACATCGCCAAAACTTACATAATATAAAATTTACAGGCGAAGCAGCATCTTTGTATCCAAAAACGTTAAAACATATCATTGATGGTTGTGGATATTTACCAAGCCAAGTTTTCAATGCTGATGAGACTGGCCTATTTTGGAAAAGGATGCCTAGCAGAACATTTATATCTAAAGAGGAGAAATCTGCTCCGGGGTTCAAGGTTTCCAAAGATAGATTGACAGTTTTGTTTTGTGGTAATGCAGCAGGCGATTGTAAGAACAAACCACTAATAATTTATAAATCAGAAAATCCTCGTGCTTTTAAAGGCATATCAAAGAACTCACTGCCAGTTCATTGGATATCAAATAAGAAAGCTTGGATGACTGCAAAGCTTTTTGAGAACTGGTTTTTAAATTGCTTTTGTGTAGAAGCTGAAACTTACTGAAAAGACAAAAACATTGCTTTTAAGATTCTGTTGATTGTTGACAATGCACCAAGTCATCCACCACATTTAGCTGAATTGCACCCCAATGTTAAAGTAATATTTCTGCCTCCAAATACGACATCTTTAATTCAGCCGATGGACCAAGGCATAATTGCCGCATTTAAGCTGTATTATCTTAGAAGGACTTTTCGGCAATTAATTGAAGCTACGGATGGCCCAGATAGTCTTTCAATTCGTGAGTATTGGCGACAGTATAATATTTTATCTTCCGTAAAAAATATTAAATTAGCATGGGATGAAGTTAAAAACTCAACCATGAATGCTGTATGGAAAAAAATTATGGCCAGAAAGCTGCATTAGAGAAGCTGTTGTTGAAATGCCAGAAATTGTGGAAATTGTGACTTTAGGTAGAACAATTGGTGGGGACGGTTTTCAAAATTTAGAATCAGAAGATATCACGCAAGTCCTTGTGTCAAATGAAGAAAATAATACTGTTGACGATATTTTGACACAGTTCGGCGGTAATAATGATGAAAGTGAAGAAGATGTACAGATTACAGAAGAGAAAAAGTTTACTACCGAAAAACTATCAAGTTTTTTAAAACTTGGTAGTCAACTTGAACAGCAAGCTCTTAATATAGACCCTGATATGGAGCGTGCCTTAAAATTTCGGAGAAATCTGACAGCAGCTTTAGCACCATTTATAAAGAAAAACAAAAAGCTGGTAAGCAATCAGTGTTAACAAGCTTTTTTCAAAAAATTATACAATCACAGCCAATAGAATCAAGCTCATCAGCATGTAGTAGTGATTAATATAACGTTACTTATGTTAATTTTTATTTATGTTTAGTCGTTGAATTGAGACTGTTTTTTAGTTCTTGTATTGTTTTTTATAATTTTTATTTATGTTAAATTTTTATTAATTTTTATAATAGTAATATTAATTATGTAAAAGCAATGAATTGAGACTGTTTTTATTAGTTTTTATGTTTATATAAATGTAAATATGTATATTAGTCGTTGAATAAAGACTTTTTGTTATATATTTTTAATATTTTTGTAATATCTGGAACCTAACCCCATAATTACATATAAAATCGGGTTCACAGTGCGCGGTTTCGGTTTGCGCGTTGTTTTTGTGGAACGTATCTACCGCGTAGTTGGAGGGTTTACTGTATACACTATAAAGTGCAATATTAATGCATGGTTTTGATTGGTTGGTGTGGGTTCATTACATGTATGTGATATGTGTATATGAATGATACAATAGTGTTACACAAATATTCAATTTTTATTGGTCAGTTAATAAATCAACGTGTTGTTAAGTATATAACCCCTATCTTTTCAAGCTTCATTCACTTTAATCATACACCCAACTTTAAAATACAAGCAATAGAATCATGCAAAATAATTAAAGGGTGGTATCGACAAGTTAGTCGCAGAATACCACACATTTTAATCAATAACAAAGCTTACCATTTTGTTTACATTTTTTTCTGACTAAATAGAAAAATTTATTAGTTAAATGGTGATATTACTGCGAAAGTACTGTATATTTTAAAACCAATTAAACAAGTATAGTCATAATGAGAAGTTTTCTAAATAGCTGTAAATATTGTAAAAGAATATTCTGCTTTGGAAGATAATTCAATTTATGGCATGCTTTAAAAATCATAATTACGACTTATATAATCAGTGCCAAAAATTCGTGTCAAATACAAAACAAATAAGGATCGTACATACTTTTAAAAGAATTTAAAGATAAATAAAATTGAAAGAAATTTTTTATTTGAATTTATTTAAAAGACTTTTTTGAAACACAACAACCTTATTATATAAATATAGCAATTTGATAATTTATTTTTGAGCCTTTTGAATAATAAACTTGATCTCAAATTATTAACTTTTCAGAAACTTATTGAAATAATTGAATTTATTAATATATTTTTTGTAACATGAATCTAAGAGGTTTTGACTGTTTATCTTATTTTCAATTCCATGATTCAAAATTCAATTCATGTTAACTTCTACAACTTAATACTAAAAAACACCGCTATTAAAATAATATATCTGATCTTTCGCGATTATGATTTTATTGTGCTTTCCATAATATTAGAAGACAAATATTTTAGTTACTATATTTGTATTGTCTTATAATTATATGAGTCGCGGAAGTTCGTGTCGTTGAAATGATATATATTTAGTAAATAATTTTTACCTGTCTATTCGAACTAACACATAAGTTCTGTCTCCACATTCTAGTTATTGCACGTAAGGTTATAAATGAATAAACAACTATATTGTTTAGAAATTTATTATTTTAATCACATTTTTACAAATTAATTACACCTTTGAAAAAAACTGGTTGCTTCTAAAATACAGAAAATCGGTTATACAAACCGCCCAGAAGGATATTTCTAAGTGTCAAGGCTGGCCCTAAAATGCGCTAACAGCCCAACAAAAGTGAACTGTAGAAAGATGAGGGTAGTTCCCTAAATTCCCTATATCGACAACCTACGGCCCGCCGAAGCACCAACATAATTTTAGAAAAAAATAAATAAACTTAGTGCGCGAGTGTGCCGAAACGTGGGTGGTGACAAAAATGCGCGCTAACAGAAGCTTAGTAAATACCTATTTTACTATTTCCCACCGACTACGACGTTCGCTTAACAAGTGTAACATTCTGTTTTCAGTTTGCCAGTTCGCTATTTTATGTGCATTTTGTATAAATGAACGTTCACATTGACAATCGTATGTGATTTGGTTATTGGTAAATGGAGCATCCTGCCTTTTTTGAACAAAAATCATTTTTTAAAGAATATTTTTTAATTATATTAAGAAAAATAAGAAATTTATAAGAGATTTTGGATAAAATTAATTTGTTAAATTATGATGAAATTACATCATGAGAAAGAAACTCGTTTACACATTTATATTTTTAAAATTGTCATGTTAGTTGATTTCTTTCTTATGACGTAATTTCATCATAATTTAACAAATTAATTTTATCCAAAATCTCTTATAAATTTCTTATTTTCCTTAATATAATTTTTATCATTTAAAAAAATAATTTTGATAAATTATTGTTCAAAAAAGACCGGTACTCTATTCGACCTTTAGGCCCGTTATTTTTAAACTATTTATTATTTAATTTATTATATTATTTATTGATAAAATAATTCATAATTTATTGTAGGAAAAATGAGTAAAATACCAAAAAAGAAAGATTAATAAGGATAACCGCGAATTTAATGAAAAGTGGACATTTTATTATTTTTTTATTAATAATTACAATAAAGCACTATGAGCGTGTTCAAAGAATTTAATTTGCGTCGCCACTACGAAACGAAACATAAAAGGGAATATGATAAATTTGAATCGCAATTCAGACAAAATAAAATTGATTCTTTACAGAAATCATTTGAAGCACAACAAAACACCTTTAAAAATGTAAGGAACAAAGTTCAGCATGGGTCAAAACGTCCTTACATATTTCAAAATTAATTGCTGAACAAAACAAACTATTTACGGATGGAGAATAACAAAAAAAGAGTTGCAAAATTTTTGTTCTCTGATATTATTGCTATTATAGCATGTTAAAAATAATATACTTTTTCTATATTTATATTTAATAATATTTATACTCGTTTATGGTATGAAAGCGCTATTTAAGATACATTTGAGTGTGCGCCCCACATACAAATTTTATTTTGAAAATGGCCCGTCGTTCGAAAAGGCTGCCGACCCCTTCCCTATAGTATTGCCCCAGAAATTGGACAATATTTTTTCCTAATATTTGATACTGCTTAAATTTATAACTCCAGAGCAATACAGTATTAAAAGGTGAATGTTGATGCTCTTAAAATTTTAATGTATTTAATTAATTACGTACCGAACTGTATCTTAAATGAATTCCAGAAAATAAAACGAATTTCTCAGATTTTGTAATGAAACAGGTTATTTCACTTTTTTCGAATCGCTTCTGTTAAACTTGATATTTTGCACTAACTGGGGAGAATGAATTCTAATGCGGTTAAATAATTTCCAATTAGAGTATTGATTTGATCGAATTTCTTATAGGTTGAACCGGCAAATGGTTACTAAGCAAAATGTGTTAATCTTCTTTAGTCCACAAATAGATTAATTCCAATTTTATTGATCTGGAAATATGTTTCTATAATTTCATTCTAAAATTTGTTCTGACTCATATACCAAATTCCAACTAATTTATATTAATTAATAATGTGTTGACCGATTTTGATTGTTTACCGATTCCGGAATCCGGATAATTGGTGACGTTTTTATACCGATTCCGATACCGATCCGAATAATCGGAATTTCGGCAATTTTCAATGATTTAACTAAAACTGTTTTTTAACTAGGTCTACCGCGGGATGATCGCGGAAATCAACAATGAAATCATCTATTAGTTTCCTTACAGTATGCACTTTCTTCATTCGTTTTTTATATAAAGCAATTATTTTAAATACGATTAACAACATTTATTATTTATATACAATTACTATTACAATTACTATATATATACCTATAATTTATTTCTATATTTAGTAATATTTAATTACCAATAATAATTAAATTATATACTTTCTATATTTCTATCTTAATTCCTATATTTTCTGTACTTAGCTCCTTTCGGACCTCAACACAAATATCTCATTCAAAAAATTAATTATCTGATTACTGAAACTGTAAAATAATAACCCGCTTCGGTTATTACCGAGTTTACAATTTTAAACGTGATTAGTCTTTTGCTTGCGCTTTACCCTGTCATAAATTTCCCAATTTTTCTATTTTGCAAAATTATTATCTACATAAATTACTTTGATCTGCATGTTGTATATATTTTTTTATATATCTTTGCTTAAATAATGCAGCTTAAAAATTGTTCTTCATGACTTTGAATATTTGTTTATTTTTAAATGTATATAATTACAACTAATAAATATTATATAATAGAACTATAATAAAAGATATGATAATAATTAAACCTAAAATACAGCCACTTAAATTAATAAAAAATGGAAGAATAGTGGATACGTTATAATAATAAATTCCTTTTAGGATATTTTAAGTCTTTAAGTGATATTTTAAATAATTTGATTCTAATAAAAAATAACAGTTCAAAGAATTCCCTGTCAATCCTAATTTTAATTTTAAATTTCCTAATTGTGAATTCAAATTTTTTGAATTTTTCATCATTCTAAGATACATTATATTCAATTCAATTTTTAATTTCATTTTCATATTTAATTATTTCTTGTTATTCATATTTTCTATTGGCAATATTATCATCATAACACTAGCCGACTACAATGATGACTGATCAACAGACACAAATATTCGATCACAGATTCTTTCACAAAAACTATTAACACTCTCAGTGTCATGTCAGTCATTTTTGACTGACAGTGCTTTGCCGCTCGCACCACAACCACAATATTTTTCTGTCACCTTCTCAATTCCTATAATAAAGTTATTAAATTTCGTTTAACATACCTGTGTCAGGTCGATTTGTCTGACAGAGACTTCTTTTAAATAAACTTGTCAGGTCAATGTGTCTGACAATAACAAGTTAAAAAGGCCTGTTTTTCTGTGGTACAGGGTGTTAAAGAAAATTATTGTAATTTATGTAAAGAAAGTTATATTTTTGACAATGATTATCTAAGAAAACAAAAACACACTATTAAAGAAATTGGTAATAAATACTATAAAAAAGATTTTAAAAAAGAAGACTGTTAGAAGTGATTGATGAAAACTATTTGGAATAAACAAATTAGCAATGAGGTTAAGAAAAGTATTATTCAACAAGATACATTTAGTTCATTAAAAACCCCATTAAAAATCAGAACTTAGATTCCATAAATTTTTAGGCGACGCTCTAGTATAGGGGGGCAATATAAATATAAATAAAAATTAATTAATTGATTATAAAATAAAGATTATAAAATAATTGATTAGAATAAATTTAGACAAGTAACAACTAATTTTAAAACGCCAATGAAGATAACTAATATATTCGACTTATTTGACATGCTCCATGACCCAGCGAGTATTATTTCTTATTTGCAAACTAACAATGTGCTTGCGAGTCAACATACTTGTGCTTGCGGAAGAATAATGAAATTAAATAAAAAGAGTGAAATTTCCGACAATTTTATATGGCGATGTCCTATGCGATGTTCCAGAAAGTCGATACGTGAAGGTAGTTTTTTTTCAAAGAGCAAACTTCCTTTGAAAAAATAATTCGTATTTACATATTTTTGGCTTCAAGATATCCCAACAAACCGAACACAATCCATGCTTGCACTGGCCAATCAAACATTAGCTGACTGGAACAATTTTCTTTATGAAATTTGTTCGAGTGCTTTATTAATGTTAACGGACGAGGAGAGAATGATAGGGGGTGAGGGAGTGATAGTGGAAAATCGACGAATCACTAGTTTCTAAAAAATACAAATACTATCGTAGTAAGCGATATCCTGAAATATGGATTTTTGGTGGAACGGAACGAGGTTCCAAAAGGTGGTTTGGCCAGATGGTATTTACACGTGACAGGGAAACTTTAACGGATTTAATTACACGGTTTATCAAACCAGGGACAATTATTTATAGTGATCGTTTTGGAAATCTTCTGGCGTTTAGTGGCTTATTTCTATCCGGTTTAAATAAAGACTGAGTAGTAAGTATAATATACTGTATATTATTGAACATTGAATTATATTCTGTGTTATTTTATAGCATCTTATAATACTATATGTTTATAATATAATATGTTAGAATGTATTATATTTTATTAAATTACATATATTATTTTATATTTTATAATCAATTAATTAATTTTTATTTATATTTATATTGACCCACTATACTAGAGCGTCGCCAATTTTTAAATATAGTTATATTAATTTTGACATTTTAATTTTTTTATTAAGCATCATTTATTTCTTAAATATTTTAATTATTTCTCTCTTTCCAGCGAATTCGAAACTATATATTATATACTAATTATCATGAGAATAACTGTTGGATACCAAAGTATTCATCAAAGATTATTTAACTCAACTTTTTGCAAAAGAACATTATGTAATCAAACATTTAATTATCATGCTTTGACTATTCCAATGGTTCTTAAATTTCTGCACGCGGCGGAACGGTACTAAGATTTTGTTGAAGATCGCGGATTGCTAACTTAAAGGACGAGCGCTAACAAGGGATACCTATATTTTGTGAGAATATCATAAGGTTATAATCACAATTTGTCTCAATATCACTGAAAGCATTTAATTTATGTTTTAATTAAATTTAAATTTATTCGGAATTTACTACGCTTACAATTGCCTTCAATTTCGTGTTTGACTGTGCTATTTGGTATGTTAAAATAAGTAAGACTCAAATAATTTAACCATTTTAAATAAAATTAAAAATTAATTTTTGACTTCTCAATGGACTAGCACCGGCCCTCGGGTCACCCCTGCTATACCCTTATAATCATTTATAATTATTTCGTGCATATTTTGGTTATTTTGAATACCTGTGTTCTCTGATTAATCCATCAAAACTTTCGAAAAAATGTACATAGCGTGATTAGTCTAATTATGAAATGTTATCTATTATACAATTAATAATATCAGTCATAACGTATTTCATAATATTTGTTATGCGGTATATAACTTTTTGAAGTTTGTAAAGTTTTCTTTCATAATTGATAAAGAATTTATTTTTATATATTCAGAAAAAAGATAGTTTAATTTTAAAGAGCATTCTAAAATTGTTATTTTAGTAATGACTTCTGATTTAAACTCAATACCTCATTTTGGTTACAGCTTAAAGAAAAAAGGTTTTGGTTTTAATTACAATCTGCTTATGTAAGATTGAAAAATTTAAAATAACTTTAAGTTATCGTTATTAATAAATGTCATTTATTAATTTCATAGCTGATAGAAGGTTTATTCATAAGTGTATTAATTTGTGCCTATAAAATAATATCTTTCTCCTTATTTTCATATTTAAGGTGAAGTTAAAGCGAAGCATCGACAAATTCGACTAGTTGCAAGAAACCATCAAGGTACTAGGTTATATCCAATATTATTCTTGATAAAATCATTGAATTAAATTTTTGTTATTAGAGAATGACTAATAGATTTAGTAATTTCATTCAAAATTTTTAAATAATTTTATTTTACTTATGATTAATAAAAATTAAATAAATTAAAAAATTATAATCAAATTTATTATTAATAAATAATTACAGTAAGCTCCGGTTAAGTACGCACATTGAATACATCTCTCCCACTTAGCACTAAGAAAAGATAATGTAATATGGTAAATACTACACAAAAATGTCAGTATGCGACTGATTACTTTACGTCTATCACTGGTTACATCTTGTCTGCACATAATTATCATCGTTAACGCAAGTAAATCATCTCAATGTAAGTTTATTTCTTTTATATTTATAACTTTCTTTATTAGTAATTCGAAATCCCTTTTATAGATGAAAAGTCTAAATGAAGCAGAGCGAAATGAAATTATTTTTAAGCTCAGTACAAAAAAACCTCCAAGCAAACGTTCTCTAGCAAGAAATTATGGTGTTAGTGAAGGCCAGTTCTCTTGCTTATGGATAATACACCAGGACATTTTGAGGCATTTGAACGAGGTAATGTGGAGGTTGCATTTTCCCAACCTAATTGCATGAGCTGGAAACAGTCATATGATATGGGTATTATTGCAGCCCTGAAAAAGCGGTATAAATATGTGTATCTCAAAGTCTTAAATTATTATGAAATGGATGATAGTTTAAAAAGGATCAAAGCTGCTCAAGAAAAACGACTATCAAGGGGTGCAGCTGGTGTTGCATATGGAAATGCAGCACATTTATTAGATGCTGCCAATTTTGTTAAGGAGGCATGGTATACCATCTCAGCAGAGACAATCAGAAACTCTTTTGTCAAAGCTGAGATAACGACCCTTACCCCTGTTGAGAATTGTGAGAACGAATGGATAAATAAAATTCATTTCAATGTTTGCAAGAGTAAGCATTGAAATTGACTTCAACGATGCTGTGAACTTGGAAAAAATTGACGAGGAAAATACTGAAGAATACATTCAAGAAATTCTCAAGAAAGATGTAGACGATGTTTTGGAAAATGTGGAAGAAGTACATGATAAAAGGCCTCTATCGGACGATTCCGATTTGGAAAACAACGAGTGTCTAGTCAAGTTTGCAGGCTTTGACAAATTGTGTGAAATGGCAATAAACATAGAAAATCAGCTATTATGTCCAGATGTTCGATATTCAGCAGGTGGTGATTAGAACGATCTTCTATGCTCTTTAGGAAACTTTCAAAGAAAATTTATGAAAATAGCATCAATTTCGAAAAATAAAAACAAAAAAAATGTGCAGTTGACACTTTATGATATGTTTCTAAATAAAAATTCTTAAAAGTGTTTAATCTGTCTTTTTCTTTTTATTTAATAGTTAACTTTTATCTGTTTTCCATTCTATAAAATAATTTGCTAGGGTTTCTTTAATTTATTACATAATAAATATTGATCCAAGTTTTTTATATTTTTATGCGTACTTAAGCGGGAGGTTAGAATATCCAATAACATTCAAAATTAATTAATGCGATTGAACTTTTACCACATACAGTCCAAACATGGAACCATCTGATTTTCATTTTTAATGGTATTTTTAATATTATTTGGATTCAAGAACAAAGATATCGAAAATCAATATTTTGTGTTAAAAACTAACAATCACGTTCACTTATTTCGTAACGCGATTAGGGGGAGGGGGTCCAGAAAAGTGTTGATTTGTTATGTAACTTTTCAGAAATTAATGAATATTTCTATTTTTCTTTGCTCTTCTAGTATTAAAATTCTAATATATTATATATTTTTTATAACTATAATTCTTTTTAAAGAATCTCAAAAATATTTCGAAACTTTGGATTACATTGAATCTTAAGTATACATAAGCGTATAGTTAATACTAAGAATAAACCAAGAAAAGTTATAAGCAGGCAACTCCAAGACGATCTTGAGTGGATAGAAACTGAGAATTTGGATATTCAAGAAGAACCCATAACTGTGGACTCTAATGCTGAATCTGAAATATATTTACTATTGAAGAACATTTCCAACAATTTTGGGAAAATGAATAAAATTTTTGCTTCTGGTTGACATATGAATATAAAAAATAATGCATTCGATTTTCTTTTATTTTTGTTCCATTTTTATTATTAGGCACTTAAACTTGAACAAAACATATGAAAAATTTGAAAAACTCGAGATTTTTTCAAAAGAAAAATATTGTTACGTAACAGTTGGAGGGGGTTGGCGATTTGTGACAATTTGTTACAAGAGGATGGGTTAAAAACCCTCGTTTTTTCGCGTTATGTAATAAGTGAACGGCCTTTAAATCAAAAACAAATGAAATTTTTTGTTAAAATAACAACTAATAATAATTTATACCATTCTGTATATTTAACATATTTAACCTGACACCTTATATATAATAATAATTTTCATAAAAATGTGTTTGGAAGTGACACCAACATAATCTGATACGTGGTCCAAGAAATAAAGAAAATCACACAGTAAACATTAACAGTAATCAAGACACTGCGGACATTTTGACAAGTGCCTGATGAGATATCAATAATAGTCAATTAAAATGTATCAGATAATCAGCAGGAATATTATAATACATATAATTAGATTTTGTATGGCGTTTACATAAATTTGGTTGAAGATGTCGCAATATTTCGAGTATTAATTGAGTCATTTTGATAAATAAGATTGCTTAAATCAGTAGATAAAACGATATTTCGATCGATCAACAGTCGATAAGTTGACAATGAAGAACATGGGCGCTTTGCATTACCGACCGAACGAATTGCGCATGAGTATGAGATAGACATCGCTCATTTTATATATCCTGAAAACCATATATACAGTACTCTTTTGCATTACATTGCCAAACGGGGAGATCTACTCGATCGGTCGACAATGTTAATTAATAAATTAATTTTGGTATAATTTATAATTATTTTAATAACCCTTTTAAAATAGTAATGCAACCATGAGGAGGGTCGATTTGTGCCAAGAATCCTCTTTTAACTATTATATCAACTGTTATAACTTTTGTTAGTGAGCGTCAAATTTTAATTTATTCGTCAAGATAAAATTTATTATTTTATTTAAATTTCTTTTCCCCCATAAAATAATTGCTAACAATTTCTCCTGTCGCTGATTATATTTTTAGTAGCAATAATATATTCATGTGCTAGATTATTCATTAATATACTTATTTTCTCTTCTATTATTAAAATAGACTGGTGTGAAACAGTACAAATTAAAATCATAAACGATTTGCACCTTAAAACTCCAAAATAATTATATGTTAAATTATCAGTCAAATAAACTTAATTTGATTGATCTGAAATTTTTATTAAATTACTTGTGTTCACACATAAATTTTACTCATTTATCACACAGCCCAACACTTCATCGCTCCAACATTGAAAAAAAGTTCCTTAAACATCAAAGTACATCTTACATATATTTTTATCAATTATAAATTTCTTTTCCCCCATAAAATAATTGCCATTAAAAAAATAACGTAAATGCGGTTATAATGATAAATGAAAACTTAAAAAAACGTACTATTTAACTGGGCAGGTTTTTCAACTTCTATTTCTTTACCAAAGGCTCTTGATTGTAGGTCATAAGCCTTTTCTAGTTCATCTTTTTCTTTATCAAATTCGGACTTTAAATTATTGAAATTAGAAGGTTTAGGTTTTGGAACTGATTTGATTTTCTCATTGCGAAATAATGCTGCCTCGCCAGCTTTATATGAACTTTCAGAAAACTCATTTCTATTAGACGGAATATACTGCGGTTTTATATTAATAATTGGCTGTCTTGTATTATCACATAATCGATGACCTTCACCAGCATTTTTAAATTTTGAATCCATTTGCTTCTTCTTGAAAAAGTTTGATAGCTTGGATACAAGATCCTTAGATTTTCTATTTTCTTTAGATGACATAAGGTATAATATACTTAAATCTATGAGATAAAATTATTAAAATTATTATTAAAAATATGTTTTTGATCTGTTGGATTTTAATTTATAAACTAAATTTAAAATGAACACATTTTTAAACAAATTTAATCAATTTAAAATAATAGCTTCGTAACTACTTTGGTCTGTTATTATTTCGAATGTTCTTAACTTAATAACTTCATATAATCGAAGAAGATATATAATTATTGATATTTTTAATATCTTTTAACTGGACCAAGATTTATATATTTTAGGTGAAATAAATTTGGAAAGATTTATTCTTAACAATTTCTTAAAATTAAATGAAAATTTGATTCTCTTTATCCTTATTACTATTATAAACGTATTTAAACTATTATAAACGTGTTTTCCAACAGAATAAAAATTTTAATTTAAATATTTGCCGGGTTGTGAATTTGTATATTCCATTGCAGTAAAGCTTTATTGGCAATTAACCATGATTAAATAATTTAACTGATGTGAATCACATCAATACAGTGTCTTCGTTAAATGTGAGTAACTTTTCAAAAATTACCATAGCATGACACACTCTTTGGGTTTTTGTGGACATAGAAGAACTTACACGTCTTCAATACACCTTCAAAAGTATCACCATTCAGCCTGCTGACCAAAAAAGTTTAAATACGTCATGGAGAGTTACCAATAAAAATTTATTATTTAGTATGTTCAAAAGATTATTATTGTTATAAATATTATTGTTAATTATTAAACAGAATATATTTTGGTTCACATTTGATATATTTTAGATAAAATCTCATCTTTTTTTATTTTGAGAAAAAATCAAATATTGTTTATTATACTCAACAAAAATATTTTATCTTCTGCCAAAAGGAAAATAAATTAAATATTAAACGATAATTTAACAATATAAATGAATCGCCAATTCTTCATAAAGTTAATTGTCGTTATTATTATTGCCCCGATAAAGCACGCAAAAATTAAAAGTAGATTAGGAAAATACTAAAAACACCAAATACACAATAAACATTTAAAGTACAAAATATTAATTAAAAAAATTAGAAAAAAAAATTAGAGGAAACTAGTATTGGCGGATGCTGAATTATAAGACGAGTTCAACTATAATAAAATTAAATCAATGGGGGTCCCTAGAAGGGGGTCCCTAATGGGAAACTCGAAACAATGGAAAAGCCGAGCGATGTGAGAGAACCTGAATTATCAATCGCATTAGGAAAGACAATAAAATCAGCCGACTAAAATTAAATTGGGGCAAGCCGTCAAAGGAGACGAGCAAATTACTCAAAGCAATTACAGCGACAAGAGGAAGCCCGAGGGAAGTTGGATTCAGACAAAGTAAAATCAATTATAGGATGGGTAAAAACGACCGGCAAGGAAACAGAAATTAACGGTTTAGCGAGAGTAACAAAGAAAACTTTGAAGTTAGTGTCAATTGAATAATTTAAATCGAGCGTACCAGAAAGGGACTACTCCCCTTGGAAGATTTATCCTTACATAAGATTTGCAGTTGTATTGAAAAGTGCAGACCATAAAAGGGGTTGTATCAAGTGTGGTTGAATCAATAAAAAGTGTAACCAAAGTGTAACTGTATTAGTGTCGAATTAAGCTCTTGTGTTGGGTTGTTTACTTAATTTCGAAAAGAACACAAAGGCGTCAGATAGTGATACCGACTTGCACATAATACCCAACAAATTTATCAAAAAGTAGTCATGGAAAGATAACGCATATTATTGAAAAGCCTATGTCAAAATTGAGCCGTTATTTGCAACATTACCTGTATAATCCGTACACGGTACTGTTCAGTAACTTTGGAGTGAAGCTTGTATGCGTCGATTAATTTGAACAAATTTTGACTTGGACAACTCTGAATTTTTGAAACCAATGGATCAATCACTCCACTTAATCCTGTTCCTTCTCGAAATGATAAACTAGCTGATAGACGGGCAGACGTTGACATTCGACTATCTGCGGAAATGCCCAATGTCAAAAATCCACTGAGGTTTTGGTAGGGAGCAGTTTTTTTTCACACGCTTGCAAGTGTTACAAAAGTTAAATAGGTTTCGCAATAATTGATCCTAGTAATTCATATAAATATTCCAATGAAATTCAAAAACTTGAAGCAACATTTAAATATCAATTTTCATAAATATAAAAAAGTGCTTGAAATATTTGGCTTATCATTACACGAGAATATCACTTCTGCCCTAAAATACCTACAAACAACATAACCGAATTACACTCTAATATAAAATTAAAACTTTTCTATTTTGTGTCCAATAAAAAAGAGTTTTTAATTTGTATGTCACATTTTTAAAACACTAATTTACAATATTTCTAGCACCAAAAGATTTTTACCGCAATTAGATTCAAGTATATATGCTAAGTATCATTCTCTGAAATGAATTTTATCACAAACAAATATTAAAAATCACTTTTGAGCATAAACTTTGAAAATAAGTTAAGATGAGCTTCCATACGATAGGTTTGAGTAAACTTGGCAAATATAGGAGAAATACCCAAAATCCCCCTAATCATTAATGACTAATGCGTGAGGACCTTAATAAATTTGTGTGGTTTTTGACATTTTTATTTTCAAGTTTCCGCAAGATTTGAATAGAATTTTACTGAAAGGAATATACAAGGAGACTGTTGAGTTTTCAAATAAATAAATATTAAAGTGGGTGTTTCTGATTCCACGTGTTCTGTGAAAACTAGTGATGTACCGGGTACCCGGAAATTACCCGATACCCGGCAATATTTTCAGTACCTGCAATTACCCGGATCCGGCAAATATTGCCGGATCTGGTGCTGGGTATTGGGTTCCTTATTTGAAATTTGAAAAGAAGATAAGATAATAAATGGATGAAAACAAATTACACAAGATTTATTTTAACTAGACATTTTATTAAAAAAAATACAATATAAAAAATGAACACTTTTTATCAAATTTTTCATTAAGCCAATGTCCATTGAGGCTTATAAAGCTTTCGTTATTGGCAGAACAGGTCCATATATCTGATGGCAAGGAGATCAAATTCAGCTGTGATTTTTCAATATTGATTAAATCACAGATTTTTGAACAACATTTATCATATATAGTAGGAATAATATTTTCTGAGAAATATTTTCGTGAAGGTATTTGATATCGGGGCTCTAATGATTTCAAAAGATTAATAAATCCACTATTCTCGACTATCCACAGCAATCAATTCGCCAATTTTATCATAGATTTTTTTTGCTTTGATATTATTAACCCTTTCCTATCTTGTGTCTATAAAAATATGACAAAAAAAATTAACCATTCTATCCTCTGTCTGTAAAAAAATGACATTATTTTTAAATAGTTTATTTCCCATGCACTGTCGATTATATTATGATTAATAATTTTAATAATTTTAATAATTTTTTGAAAATTTTTTAAAATTTTATTAGGATTGGAACGGGCGAAATATTTAAAATAAAGAAGATAGGAAAGGGTTAAAGTCACAAGTGATAATTTTGTCTAAACACTGTACCAATGTCTGTTGTTTAATAGGGTGCGAAGGTCCCGGTGTCGGATCATCAAATTTCTATTTCTTAACGTTAGCAATGTCACAATCACTAAATTCATCTGAATGTTTTAAACGTAAATGTTTCAATAATGTTGATGTTCCGTAGGATTTTGTATTTGTGCCACCTCTGGATAAAACTGCATTACATAAACTGCACACTGCTTTCGTCTCGTCTTCTGAAAACACTTTAAAATAACTCCAAACTGAACTCATTATTGAAAGGGTACATACATAAAAAATTGATAAATTGTAATTTGACCCATATGCAACTGAAATTAAATCCGAACTGAGAGCATATTATATACAAAAAAATGGCAGCTCTAGTGTAAACTAAGGGATTCCCGGTTTGGTATAATCCTATTATAGGACAATATAAAAAAAATTAAAAAATAAATTTTTAAATAAAAAAATTGTTAAATGTTAAAAAGTTCGTTTAAATAAATTAAATTTATACTATAAACTCTTTATATTTCATATACTAAAGATATTGAAATCAATAAATTATTGAATATTTCAAACGTATTATATTTTTTTCTAAATAAGAACTCACTCAAATAACCTTCTAAATACTCCTCTCTCGACCCAAATTGCATCCTTAACTTTCTTTTTGCATGACACCAAGTATTTTCTATGTTTTGCGTATGAGAAGTGATATCATCGGGAGAGACAAAGTTAATTTAATGAATCACAACATTGTGAATATATAAAGGATTATTTTGCAATGCTCTATATGATGCCCAGCCATCACTTAATATTCTGGTCCCGGATAAAATCCTTCTAATTATAATTCCGATCAGAGTGTCCTGCTTTCTATCAGGTACCGGAACCAAAAAACATTTACCTGTGCCCCTTTCATATGCACCAAAAACCCATTTTGATGCGGTAATTCTTCCACGATTATGCTTTCGTTTAAAAAAACAAGACTCATCAATCTCCACCTCTTTGACAGTACGATATTCATTCACCCCCCTAGTGTGGCCGTTTCTTCGATGAGACTTAAAGTACAGATTTCACGCAAAATATTTGATTTTTGAACTAAGGTGATTTTGTTTACACCGAGTTCATTTGAGATGACGTCTTGCATTAAATTTAAAGACCAAAAATAGATGAGTTGTATTTGAATTTTAAGTGATAATTTGCTCGCGGAAAAATATGAAAACTTTCGCACGGAAATGAATCATTTACAGACTGAAGAACATATCTAATGATACCCATCCTCTTTTCTTTTGCAAAGCGAAAGATTCATTTGAACAGAGCATACTTCACAATACATTTCATTTTTTATTAAGCGATGTTCCGCACACCACTTTGACAAGTCCATTTGATCCGAATTACAAATTCAATAGATAGATTTACTATTGAAGGTTTCATTGAGTATGCAAGATATCTCTAATAAATTATCAACAATTTTTTGTATTAATATTTTTTTTGACATTTTTAGGGTAAAATAAAATTTATTTTATATTGTCCCGGTTTTGTTTACATACGCAGTCTTTTTGTTAGATGCACACATTCACATAACGTCCAAGTACCCGGGTACTTCTTTTTTCTTTTCGATACCCAATACCCGGTACCGGGAATTTTTAGGACCCGGTACATCTCTAGTAAAAACAATTAAACAAACAATACTGAACGTATATTTGTATTCAAATTCGTATAATCTACAATTTAAAAAACTCCGAATATCGAAATAAAATGTCTATTCTGACTATTCGAAAAGTCTCGCTGTGACCACTTTGATTCTGCATGTTCTACAACAATAACCACCTCTTTTCTTAAATCCTTTGACTTAATTTGAATTTTTTATTTTCATTTCAGTTAACTTTATATTTCGACTTTAATTTTTCTTTAATCCTACTGTCGAATTGTTCGTTCCTACATGAGCCAAAATGCCTATTTTTCTAAGTCTGAGTTCCTTTATGTGGTTAAAAAATTGCATTGATTAATCTCACTTCTCTATTTTCTCATCGTTGAAGGAAATAATTACTTGTCCCATCCTGCGTCTCATTTGTGGTAAACTTTTTCGTTTTCCCATTACTCATGCTGTCATGATAGTGGTTTTCCAACTTTACCTTTGTTTACTCCTCTTTCTGTTTACTGAGATCGGGTTACCTTAATCAATTAATTAACGATTTTCTGTTTTTGTACATTTCCTTACACCTCAACACTTTCTGAACATAATCTGATAAATCCATTCTCGCCATGATCTGTCCCATCATCTCATCCGCATCTGACCTGTTTCTCAAATTTTAATTCGATGATTTCTTGATTTTCAATTTTCAATATTTCTTTTTTAATTAACAAGACCAACCATTTATTAAAAAAGTGAACCAGCTTTTGTTCAAAAGTAAAACTAGGTATTTACATGAAATTGGTCCACTTTTTATGCAATTCGTGAACATAGTACGTCCTCCATAAGTCTAACTTCCTGGAATTCTATTAAACCTTTACCACAACTATTTCTTTTATTACAATTATATATTGAAAAATGATTTGTACACACAAATCTAGAAAATGGCTACCAAAAACCATAAAAATCGTTTAACCCAAAACATATTTCGCCGGTAGAAGTCAATTTTAAATTACATAAAAGAAGGAAAGAAATTATTATCTTTTGTCAAATCATTCGGATTAAATGAGGCAACTGTTAGTACAATTAAGAAAACTTACGATATGATCTATGATTTCAATCGCTAATGGGCGATTAGTACGAAACCATGATTATCTTGAGCACTTGGATCGCTTTCAATTAATAAATTATTTAAGATTTGAATTTATGTGCAACAAATGTGATCAACACCTTCTAGAGACTGCCACATTTTGTAGCGAAGCATTTGAAGATGCTGATGATAGGAACTAAGTAGCTGTTATATTGACTGGCAAAAAATATGTTTAAGATTGACACTTTTTATGCTATTAATGAAGCTTTTGTTGCTGATCTTATTGAAAAAGTAGAGTTTGATCAAGGTTGTCATTTTTTATACGTCAACAAAGCAAACGAGGTTCCCAAAGAATCTTTAAAGTCACATATAAGTTTTTATTCGAAAGTTGTGAATATAGAACTTTGTGACAAATAAGTTCAAAAGCAGGCATTTTTAGGTCAATTGGCATCGACACACCAAACCATCGCCTCCCGAATGATGCAGGTAATAAAGGAACACAATATACAATCAGGATTTCCGAATCTTTCTATAGTTCTACATATATACGTGACTTGTTACATAACTTGAATTTTTGTAAATTCGAAATATATTTGCGGTAGTCTATCTATTTCAATACGAGCCTTACTACTTATTAGGTGCACCATGAATCTTACTCTTTATGTGACTAATTACAGCTGTGAAAAATAGTTTAGTTACCTAAAGAGCATAAAAATGCTTTAAGATCTACGATGGGACAAGATAGACTGACAAATTTAATACTTATGCACATTGAGTGTGAAATTATACAACGGCTATATTTTCAGATATTGTTTAAAGATTTTAATAAAATTTATACATATCTGTTCTATAATTAACATTTCGCAAATCTTTGGTTAAAATACTTAAGGGACCTACAATATAAATTTGGAACCACGCCTACAAAATGTTAATCTACCCTTGATCAAGAAGTAAAAAACGTTTGCAGATAAATGATAAAATTCGGATACACCATCAATCACACTTCAATCGACCTTGAATGTCGTTGTGGATCAAAGAAAAATCATGGAAGTTTTGTATCCCTATAAAACACTTATCAATTATTGGTCCATATATCTCAATATCCCAATATATCATTATATAGCAAAAATTAATAATATAATATCCGTCATTAATTTGTTTGTTTGTACGTGTGTCAGATCAAATCGATTAATAATATAATATTTAATATAATATATAATATAAATAAATTATAATATATAATCTTTATAAACGACCCGGTTTCCTCGCATGGACAACTCTACGTAGCTTTATCGAGATCAAGGAATCATGACAACATAAAAATATTCATCACTCCAGGGCTATAACAAGGAAAGTTGCTAAAAATAGAAAGAATTTCACTCACAATATAGTTTAAAAGTAAATTTTGAGATGTAAAATTTAACTATAAGTTAATTGAAAAGTTTTAAAAATAAAACTTACAAAAAATTAACTTAGTTTTTATTATCATTTTAACTTTTCCCGTCACACTTAACGGGGGATTATACTAGTATAGTATATTTTACTAATTGAAATATGTATTGTAATAGATTCTTGAATTTTTAATAATTTAATCATACAAAAATTTCCGGTCGAGTTGAAAAAATTAAATAAAAGATTAATTTTTTTTTGATCAAAAATTTAAATGAAGAACTTCCTAGAAAAAATTATAGTTTTTTGTTCTATTTGCCGTTCACATACATTTTCTTTGCTTAAAAATATTTACTATGAAGTCAATATTATTTTTTCTACTTTTCAAAAGATGTTTTGTTTTGAAATAAATATAAAATAAATATCAACACATTTATGGGAATCTTTGTAATAAAATGAACTTTCCTTCTCAACTGATTTTACAATTTAATTTAATTTAATTTAAAATTTCACATAAAAATTTTTTTTAATAAATCAATCTTGCTTTTAAAACATCCAATAATAAACAAATCAAATTAATCAAAAATTTTCATTAATTAAACTCTTGTAATAAAATAGAATATTTTATTTCCTAAATTTTCTGTCATCTGCTAATGATTTAGTTACGGGTATTTTGTGAGCCAAATTTATGCAGCGGAACCGAGAAATCGATTGGAAATACGAAATTTAAACAAATATGTGTAATAAATATTCCTAAAAAATAAATTTTAAAGATATAAACAAATTCCTGATGTTATAATTTATCATTTTATATTGTTAAATATTAAAATTAAAAATTTTTTCATTAAATTATATTGGGAAAATGTCGTAATTTTAATATTTTAAGTTAATTAATCAATTAAGGTTCGGATATCAGTAATAAGCTATTTGATGTTTTCAATATGATCATGGGAGTTAAGCAAAGTTTATAATTTTCGTATTATTCACAGTTTGGTGTACGACCAGTAGGGGCAAACAAGCTTGAGTCTCCATCCATTACCCAAGTTCATAAGCTTTCTAGCCTTTCAATAAATCAGTGTTTTTAGTATATTTAAATATTAATTTTTCTTATCGAGTACACGCCTGCATTTCTTAAATGAGCTGGCATTTTTCATTTTCAAACTCGATGCCAAAGGGTAGCTGCATATTTATACTGGTATAGCAAATTTTCTGGGTATGAAATGCCTGAAATTGCCGAATTACATGAAATAGCTGAGGACTTCGGAAACCGTAGACTAGATTTGATCATCATTTACTATCTTTTGCCTTCCAGCGTAAAAATCTGCGATAAAGTAGATATGCATGTAAGGATTATAATTATAATATTTAATTCAATATATTATTATCATTCATTATGCACACATGATTTTTACTAGAAATAATTCTAAATTCCACATTTAAGCACAATAATTTTTTTAAAAGATTTATGGCTCAAATCTGCTCCAATTCTCTCTACGAAGTCATCTTTGTATAAATATAGAATAATTTCTCAAACTGTGAATTAAAATTCAGCTCTTGAACCTCAAGTTTTTGACGTAGTTGTTACTGTTTACCACTCTCTAACACTAAGAAATTAATTTTTTCCGCCATTTTGTATATTTAAACAACGAAATACTTTATAAATTATAAATAATTTAATCTAAATACATAATTCTCTATGTATGTATGTCAATGAGTGATTATTGAATAACGCTTAATTAAAATCACCAAATGGCAAATTTTATTATAACTTTTAATATTGATCGACAACATGGCATTTTTATTTTAATGTTATCTGAAAATCGACTTTTTTCTTTTGAATGATGTCCAATTTGAACCATTAATTCTTTTTCTTTTAACTGTTATCTACTATATAATTATTCGTCAATTATTGACGGGTCATAGTTAGTTTAAATATAATAAGATAAAAAAATGTTAGCAAATATAGTTATGAATAATAGCTGAATATTTTATAAATAGAATTATATTTAGTATATATTAAAAATAAAAATTGAAGGAAATGAAATGTTGTATAATTATTTTTTTAAACTTTTTAAATTAAAAATTTTACAGTTTGAAATTACTATTTCAACTCGTTTTACGGCCATTAAACCAAGTAATTATTCCATTTAATTTTATAATAAACGAATTTAGAAAAATATTTTTAAATAATTTTTGGCAATATAGGTTTATAGAGAAAAAGAGCTTAGAGACATTTCAACTTTTTTTGAAATAAAGATTGGACAAACAGAATCGGGATTTGAGACAAAATATAATATAACATACAAATAGACAAGTTTGTTAATTTATTCATAAACAACATATTCAAAAAATACAAAATTGTTTTTGATATGTATCAAAGGAAAATCAAGACAAGTTAAATCACATACATTTTCTTTGTTTTAAAATATTTACTGTGAAGTCAATGTTATTTTTTCTACTTTTCGAAAAATGTTTAATGTTTTGAAATAAATATAAAATAAATATCAACACATTTATGGGAATCTCTGTAATAAAATAAACTTTCCTTCTCAACTGATTTTACAATTTAATTTAATTTAAAATTTCGCATAAAAAATAAATAGAAACCCTTAGCTGAGAATTTTTTATTGAAATGTTACAATGGTCTTCAAATTGGATTCCATAACATTTATCAAAAAAATTTAGATTTTTCAATTTTATTGCATTTATTAAAATTTGTTTTAACCTTTTAAACTCGACAAATTACTTGTAGAGTCCATGCATTACAGACTGAGAAATTTCAAGCATAAACAAAATCTAAAGACATTTTATGTTACACTAAACATTCTGCATTAACTAATAAAATAAGTGCAAAGTCAAACGCGTTTACGCGTTCAATTTGTATGGGTGACATAGCGTTCACGGAATCACAGAGCGAATTAAATCATTAAAGGGTTAATATTAAATTTCAATGACCACATTTCAAAATAGTAAAATTTATTTTTAAAATTTTGATAAAACATTTTTAAATATTATTAGAAATTTTTTCAAATTTCACCACTGATTTCTTTTCAAATGACATTGTATTTATTAAAATTTCTACAAAATGTGTGCTTTATACATTTTATTAAATGTGCCATTCGGATCAAGAATCTCTGTTATTCTTTAATACTTTTATTGCTTAAATTTATGTGTGTAACAAATTATAACAAGATATACAAAAACCTGATCTGATGAACGGTTTTAGCAACTATGTCTTGTAAGACTCCGTAGACTAATGGTTACAGTTCTTCATATATGGCATGTTTTTCAGAACCGCAAGAAATAATAAAATAACGGCAATTTGTAGCGATCTTAGAACAAGTTAGTCGTCACAGGTATCTTTGGAAATGAAAGATTTATTTTCTTTATTATACAACGTGGGCCATAAGTCGCGCACCAAAGAATTACGTGAAGTGTGATGTAAAACAATGTAAAATCAGCAGTGTGAAATAACTTTTCCTTTTCTTGTGTATAAAATACAGTTATTTTATAGAGTAATGAAACATTGTATGTATCAGTTACTATAACTGTCAGATTTAATACTTCAAACAAATAGTCTACTCTACAAGAATTGCAGATGTCGACCATCCTCGTCAGCAGATAATTCGTGGGTGCAATCACATAGATGGAAACAGAGAATAAGTTTATGGAAATTTTGAACATCGACTGAAATTGTCTATCAACGCAAATGGCGAACATTTTGAGCATTTGTGACTGTACCAGCATGTACAATGTGTTTCTTAATTCATTAGTTAAGCTTAGTTTTAATAAAATAACATTTATTATTACCAGAATTGTTTTAAATTCTTTGGTGCGCGACTTATGGCCCACCCTGTTTTGATATTGAATCTAGTTTTATTCTAAATTATCTTTTTCAGAAAAGACAACAGAGATTTTAACACAACAGCTCCTGTTCAATCAATCTGATCTCTGAATTCTGGAGATTTCTTTTATACAATTTTGTGGACATCTGTTATTTTCTCCCGCAAGAATAATAAGAAAGAATAATTTTATCGTAAATTTTTCAATCGTAAATATCCAAATTTCAATTTAAAAATACGTGAGTTTAAAACAGTTTCAGTACAATATTTTCTTATTAGAATTCCAGATGAACTTTTTGTTGAATCGACATCTATTTCGAAAATCCTTTCTGTCATACAATAAATATGAAACCTCCAAAAATATGTTCCAATAACAGTTCAAGGGTTGTGGATAAAACATCTTTATAAATACACTAATTTATGATTTCTACCTAGCATATTAAATCTCAGATTTTTTAAAATTTTTATTATGATAATTTATTAACTGTTTGCGGACGGTAGGCCAGTACTGCTGGTCACGAATGTTGTTCCTCACGTTCAACAATGTATAATGGCCATCTGTGCTGGCCAAACTTAAAAAAATCATACCACGATATTGGGCATTCGTATACTAAAAGATTTCGTATATTTCGTATACTACTTATTAAAATTAATTCCGTCCGCAAACGGTTAAAATACTTTTTATTCATGTTATTCATAATCTCATTGTTTGCTTTTGCATTTCTTTACATAAAAGTCTATGGCTTCAACTTGACCAGCAGGCTAAATAAGGGGTCTAAAAGAATCACACCGAAAGGAAAGTTGCGGATTGATTACTATGTTGTATATGTTTTTGTTTTGTTCAAATATCAAGAATAAAATTCAATTCAACCTAAGAAAAGCAGAAAATTTACTAAACCCTAATATTCTGCTTTCTCTTAATTAAAAGCTGTGAAAAAATGCCATTTCGTTTCACTAGAGGACGGAAACCTCATTTTCCCATTACAAAAACAAATACTTGTTCTGGGAAAATATTACATATGATATAATATTTACATGTTGTGTTATCATTCGATTGTATAAATATTCCTCAAAATTAAAACAAATTTTTTAATTAAATTCAGTGATAAAATATTCAAACTTTCGTTATGAAAATTTACTTATTTCGATAATATTAGTCGGAAAAGACTTTTTTTTCATATTAATATAGTAATTAAAAAGTTTTTAGCAAAATTTGAGAAAAATGATAGTAGTTATATACAATTGTTATTATCAGCCATATCTAAAGATAAATTTATTTTCAATTAAAACAAAATTAATAGAAATACCGAGCTTCAGTTATAAAATTAGTATTTATTATATCTATTTATATAAAGTAATTTCTTAAAATAAACATAGGGTCAAAATTTAAATGAAAAAATAAAATTTTTGATTTGATTATTTTTTATTTGCATTAGTCTTTTATCTTCTTCACTTTTTATTTATCTTAATTTCATTTTTACGACTATCGCTCAATATTTTGTTTTATATTTAACACAAATATTCATCAAAAGTTTTATAAAGAAATAAAGATAAATAAAATTGTTTATTTGTGTATAATATTTCATAGACACATTAAAAAATGATTGAGTAACTTAAAAGAGAAATACTTGAGAGAAATTTCGAGCATCTTAATAGAAATACCTTAATAGAAACCCTCATTTATCCGAACTTCAATAATCCGAAAACTTCATAGTCCGAAAAAAATATATTTATTTCGTCAATTTTCGAACGTTTCCAGACAAGTTTGATTCATTAATCCCAAACTTCATGATCCGCAATCAGAAAGTTTTTTTTTGATTTAAATTTCTAATAATTTTTAAAAGTTTCGTATTAATGTCGTTTAAATATTAAGCTTGTTTACAATTTAATTATTTAAATTAAATATCCATATGGCTAGAAAAAGAACAGAAATTAAAATTCATCAAAGGCAAAGATTTGTTCAATAAAGGAGTTGAAGAAAATGTCGCTGAGTGAATTGTCTCAAATTATCAGAAGAGAATTAAACCTGGACCTAGAAATTTCCACGTTATCAGAAATTTTGAAAATTAAAGAGAGATGGGAAAATTGTGAATTCATTAATCGAATGGATGCGATAAATAGTTACGTGACTGATGAAATTATCATTAAAAAAGCAAAGGAATTTGGACAAAAACTAAATATTGATGACCTGCTATTCAGCAAAGGATGGCTTTATAGATTCAAAAATCGATCAAATAGATTTTAAATTCCTTCGTTATGCGAATTAATTCACAATCCGAAAGGAAATCGATTTCTTATTTTTCGGATTAATGAGGGTTGACTGTATTTGTTCATTACGCAATACTTTGCATCAAAAGCTTATATAATATATATAGTAAAAAATAAAAACAGATCCAACACCAAAATGGAAGAATAACATTTTTATACATAAAAAAGATAATATATTATTTTGTTTTTGAATATAAGCGACCATCTTCCTAAAAAATTGCTAAATATTATTAACTTTCGGTACTACCCAAAAAGTAGTCAGAAACCTAAATTTAAAAGATAAAAATATAGATATTGTAAACCAAGAATCAATGTCTAATAAACGTAAACAAATAGATATAAGATTTGGTTTTCAAAAGTATTAAACGGATCAAGATCATATTTTCATAGGAGAAAGAATTTTCAATGGTGTTCGCAATACTTAAAAATTCTTGCTACTGGTAAATATATCTTTTATTTCAATAAAAATTTAATTGGTATCAAATGGTTCATATTTCAGGGAATAGTTTATTTACATAGATAAGAAGTGATAGGCAAACAAAATTCAGTCATTTATAAAATGTTATTAGTTGTATTTACAGTCGGTTAATTTTTCCATACATGTAAAAACAATTTCTTTGACGAACGCTAAATTTAATCTAAATTCTTAGGGAACATATTTGGAAATTAACATCAGATCACAATCGGACACTAAAAATCCAGCTAGCTCTTCATTTAAAATTGAAATATAATCTAGTTTTTTTACTTTATAATACAGTAACAAGTTCATAACCCCTTTCAAATAATTTTAATTGGAAAATTATTAATCTTGTTGTGGAAGAGCAAACTCAAGTACTCAGGGACCCCTGGATAGCTACAATTGTAACTACTTGACTGAAGAAAAAATTCCAAAATATGTAATTCATATGTTAAAATATGTTATTACTTATGTTATTTAAACAAATGTTTTACTAAAATATTACATTTAAAAAAATTAACTAATTTTTAAAGAAATACTTAATGAAATTAAACAAATTATTCATTATTCGATAGAAAAAAATCGATTTTCGATTAACATTGAAATAAAAATATCATGTAGTCGATTCTAAATTAAATTGCTAGCATAAAATTAATTTCACATAATGAATCACAAACAATCTCACAGATCTGGTAAATTCTAAATAATAATTTATGTATTTATTTTAATTTTATGATTCTAGCCACATAAAATATGTATTAAAATAAAAGAAATTATAGTACAAAATCAGTTGATTAATAATGCAATTTGCTTGATTAAATTTTTGAATCCCTATAGTACAGCAGAATTCAGTATAATATTATAATATACTTAATTCTTCTACAAATTTTTCAAAACATAAAATTTTTAAAAAAATGATTAAAGAAAAAATTAAAAATTTTACCGCTTTTAAATTTTGAAAGTAATAAAAAAAATTCCATAATAATATTTCTGTAAAGAGATAATTAAAACAAACCATATATATTTATATTTATTTATTTATTTTAAATTAAATTTAAAATATCATATTTATCACGGACAAAATGTCCAATTAATTAAATTATCTAATTCATGTTTTAACGATGTAAAAAACAATCAGTATTAATGCAATTAGAAAGGAATATGTGATGATCTCTTTAAAAAAACATAAAAACAAAAACAAAAGAAAAGACAGTGATTCGTTCTACAGATCATACACGCTCGATGGATTTGTGAATTTATTTTTCAATGAAATGGATAATTATCCTTTTTCAAAAATTGTTAATTAATGATTTCCCCCCCTTGTTATGTCAAATCAATATTTTGTTTCTAGATTTCAATTTAAGATTGATTTGGAATTTCAATAATGTTCATAAATTTAGAGAAAATAAAAAAAATCAGGTTAAACAAATGAAAGAAAGTCGTTGTTTGAAATTTTAATTATTACTGATAGAAGAGTAAATAAAAAACATATTCTTCAACCAGATTTTCAGTTCCGAACTTATCGTAATAATAATAATAATAATAATAATAATAATAATAATAATAATAATAATAATAATAATAATAATAATAATAATAATAATAATAATAATAATAATAATAATAATAATAATAATAATAATAATAATAATGATAATAATAATAATAATAATAATAATAATAATAATAATAATAATAATAATAATAATAATAATAATAATAATAATAATAATAATAATAATAATAATTTGTTCAAAAAACCAGATTTTGTCATCTTTGCCCAAAAATTTACGAATATAAGTTCATTTACTTTGATATATTTTCTTATTTACGTGTTGGGTTTTATTTCACAAAATGAACAACAGTCGTCGGTATTTTTGACTCGTAATGTTCTTTTATAAAAAATAATCGTAACGTATATTAAATATAAAATACACAATCCAATAAAATTTGAAAATTTAATTGACACAATATAAATAGATTAGATTGAACTGATCGACCCCACTGTTGATTGTTAAGACTCCGCATATTCAAAATAATAATCCTCTTTTAATATTTCCTAGTATCACTCGAATCTTCTGATTGATTACTTTCTTATTTAAATTTCTATTCTCCAAATGTCGTTTTCTTTTATCCTTTTCCTTAATTCTACCTAAGGTTTTAAGACAAATTTCTGAAGTTTGAGTATCCTATTTATATCCTAATTAATGACTTCTATCTACATTCTGACAATCTACACTTCTTCTGGTTGTCATCCAAAATAATCAAAATAATTAATTATCTTTCTTGATTATTACCATTCATTGGGGTTATTGCCTTTATCGACCATTACCACGTTGCCGCACACTTATTTTTACAAGATATTGCCTAGAAACACACTTGTTTTTAAATTTTTATTTAAGCTGTCATAGGAAATTAAACATAAGTAAACATATTTGAAAAAAAGTTATAGACTGTTACAACATTTTTTGTTGGTTGTAACTCTGCATTAATGCATTAATATCCGTTGTACTAACTACGGTTATTTGTTTTTTTAATAAAAAAATTATGTCGGCTATAGCCGTCCTGTGCGGAAACGTCATACTAATGTAAGTTTGGAATTCATTTTGTTGAATTTTGCACTCCACTGAAGTTTCTCGTTTTTCTTAATTAATGTTTCTTTTTTATTTTTTTCTTAATTTTATTTCTTGTCGATTTTATGGATTTTCATAAGTTATTAACTCACGGTAATTTCACATTGGCATGCTTTCCACCGCAAATTCCACGCTTTACGCACTATTCCCTAACTCTGTCTTCAACTTTTACCTCTTTTACATAAATTTATCCTTTATCATGCTGAATATTGCTATTATTCCATTTTTAGAACTATTTTAATTTTTAGAACTCTAACAAACAGGAATAGGAAAAATTTTCAAGTAAATATTTTTTAATAAATATATTTTCTAATTAAAGAAAGCAGATTGTTTTAAGTTCAAATATTTTCTTATGATTCAGTAGCTTCGCCTAAACGCAGTTTTTCCAAATTAAAGTTAATTAAAAATATCTAAGATCAACCATGTAACAAGATAGATTAAAGGGGGTAGCTATGTGGTCAATAGAGCAGGAGGTGACAAAATAGATAAATTTTGATGATATTATCGAGGAATTAACAGTAAAAAAAGTTTGTACGAAATGAGAATAAAAAATATTATGTTTATGTATGAATGCTATTGAATATATTAAAGAAATAAATATTTCATTAAATAAATTGATAAAATTATGTTCATGCATCATTTCTTCCTTTTTGGGAAGAGACCACGCAAAACCCACAGCTGACCCTCTTTGTAAGTGATAGCAATTGTTTTACTCCAATAGTGAGAAGGAAAATGTTTGTTAAAATTTTAAATTTTGGTATAACGTTGCAATAGCTACATCATCAAAGTTTAATATCATCTAGAGTCTGATTCTAGACTGATTAGATGAATATTTAAACCTAACATGACATGGTTTAGTTTGGAAATTAAAACCCTTCGAGGTTGTAAGATATTATTTAATGAACTACATACGAATATATAAGAATAATTGTTTATTAACTCAAGATTTACATACAATCGACATATTTCTATCTCATAAGCTTTACGATTAAAATCAAGTTATTTAACATTAGATTTATGAAACCCGTCAGTTTGACGAATTTCAAAATGAAATAAATTATCATATGTTAATTTATTGTATTTATTAAAAAGCTTGACTATGAATCAGTCAACATATCGATGATTTTGATATATTTACTGATTCATAGTCAAGCTTTTTAATAAATACAATGTCAATGCAAAAGAAATCAGTGGTGAAATTTAAAATAACAAACAAAGCCTTTTGGATACCCGCGAGTCATTGGATGAGAGCTACCATACGTGATGACTGAAATATAAAGGTCTATTTACTGTATTAAAGTGGTAAAATGACCCATCCAACTCTCTCTCTCAAATATTAACACAAATATAATTACTACTATTATTAATTATTAAAAACAAAATAAAATTTAAGTTCGTTGAAATTTGAACTATCGTGTTTTGTTGCAATAACCCATTTTTATATGTTAATTAGATCCTCGGTGGTAGAATACCTTGTTTTCACTGTCGAAGATCTTTCTACATGTTCAAGATTCCTGAATTTTTGTCTGACATTAGACTGTTTAGTGATTAAAATAGACTTTATGAAAATCTTTATTTTAATTTTACTCCTCTTGTCTATGTGGTAATACACTAAGAGTCTTTTTCAGTTGTCTAGAGCTAAAATAAAAATGCAAAAAACCACCATTACAAAATTAATGACAGATAACAGCTTTTATCNATATTAACACAAATATAATTACTACTATTATTAATTATTAAAAACAAAATAAAATTTAAGTTCGTTGAAATTTGAACTATCGTGTTTTGTTGCAATAACCCATTTTTATATGTTAATTAGATCCTCGGTGGTAGAATACCTTGTTTTCACTGTCGAAGATCTTTCTACATGTTCAAGATTCCTGAATTTTTGTCTGACATTAGACTGTTTAGTGATTAAAATAGACTTTATGAAAATCTTTATTTTAATTTTACTCCTCCTGTCTATGTGGTAATACACTAAGAGTCTTTTTCAGTTGTCTAGAGCTAAAATAAAAATGCAAAAAACCACCATTACAAAATTAATGACAGATAACAGCTTTTATCCTGTCTTAAATTCAAAAGAATGCAAGAAAATAAATAGTAACAAAACCACTGTTTTACAAGAAGCACAATCATTATTATTTATATGATATTTTTTTAGTTAAAATACTTATTGAAATGCATTAAAGAGGCGCCTTTTCCATGACTGCATAATCTATGGAGAGACAGTAGAGACATAAACCTTCTCTTTCTGACGACAGAATTCAACAGAATATATATATAACAATTTCAATTATATTGCAGAATTCGCATTGAGACGGAGGCTTTGAAATGGCTTGCTCAAAATATAAAAAGAACATAAATTAAAAAAAAAGACCTAAAACAAAAATTCAACAAGTAATAAAACTTTATCAATGTAATATTGGATGTCGGGGGATATGAAGTGATTATATAATTACGCTAAGAAATGTTTTAATTTAACCAATGCTTTTTTACAAAAATAGCAATAAATTTTACATAAACAAATTACAGATTAAAAACATTTTATTTATGTAATTGGGAGTCTCCGAGCTAGATTCTTGTTTATAAACAGAAAATAAAATTCTTGACTTTTTTTGCGTATTTATAAATAAATTTGTTGATAATGAATTCAATATTTTTATTTTTAAATGAATTTGTAAATAAATATGAAACTAGTGGTAAAAATTAAACAATAAAAATAAATAATAATCGCCATCGTACATCTTTTTCACTATATATTTCGATAGCATTACTATCATCATCAGGTTACCTACATTCACTATGGATGAATAATTATACAATATTGATAATTTATAAACAAATTATTAAATCTATAAATTTTTAAATTATAAATAACAATTTTAAATAATTATTTTCAAAAGTAATTTTCAACAAACAAATATTTTTCACGTTAAAAAATATTATTTTAATTATTTTTTTAATTATTTAACATAACTAATATTCAATATACATCAACATACAAAAACTTAATTAAAAACATTCAACAGTACACGTATTCCCTGCATTCTGCACATTGATTTTAGGATTAAAAGTTCTTATCAATAATGCTTCACACATCACACGCTCAAAACAAATATCAAATTTTTTGATAATATTTTAAAATCCGACATTCCTAATTCTCTCATACAGACTTTAATATGATTCTTAATATTGGACACTCCCTTCGGTCGACAGTGTTCTTGAACACCAGTACAGAGATGACGGGAAGTATCTCCAATGTATAATATTTGTTAAATAATTTTTAATAAAATGTAACAACTCTTGGGTAATCGCAGTGTTTAAATGACAAAAATATATTATTGTTCAATTTATACATAAACATTCATTAGGCAATTGACATACATATATTTTAAAATTTATTTTACCGAATTATATATTATTTTTCCAAATATTATATTTAATTCGACAATAGTGACTTTACATTTTAAAATGTTTTCAAGATTTGACCTTGTCATTTACAAGACACATTATACAAGTAACAAAGCATTTTTTTATTATTTGGTAAACCTTTCAGTGCACATAACGAGTATGCTTCGTCACTCCTACCATTCATTTTCACTAGGTTATAATGTTTTGTCTTGTATTGGAATGAAACATTATTTCATACTACAACTATTGTAAGGAAAAGTGTTTCAGACAATGTATGTATGACCGCTCTAGACTCGGGATGGGTTAGAGATATCCTCTTGGAACTTTCCTTATTTGGTAGATGTATCTTTAATGAGGAACCCTTATATTTGTTCGGGCGATGGCTTCAGTTCTTTTAGTGAGCGAAAAGGCGGTTAAGTAGGAATTTTTAGATATTTTTTTACATTTTCTAACATTACTCAATTTCTACTCGTACTATTGTGATGAAATTTTGCTATACGATAAATAAACCTTAGACTAGGAACCCTATTGCTTTCTATGTGCATCGGTAGATGGCTTCAGTTTTCTAAGTGAGCTGAAGTTTTATTTTTCATTCATTTTCTATCATAATTTTATGTATTATTATTAATGATATTGAGTTGATGTAACCATGAAATCGAGAGTATTTATTTATGTTTCAGACAATGTATGTATTGTAACCTAATGTAAAATAAATACTTTGTACATTATATTTATTTTTTTATTAACCAATATAGTTTTGATTATCATAAATAATATAAATAGAGATGAAATTTTATATATATATCATCAGGGCATTGCAACACATGGCGGGATTTCGCTAGTATATGATAAATATAAGGTAAATGAAAAATTTAATAAGATAAATTTGATAAATATGATAAATTTTTATTATAATATAGATAGAAATTTTTGAAATTATTACGCATGACTTTAAAAGCACTAGGCACAGGTGAAAGGGTTAAATAAAAATTTATTAATGTTTATATAAAAATAATTATAAAATTTGAAATTATTATTCCAATATTTTGATATTAAAATTTAATTCCACATACTCATTAAACCTTAGAAAACTTATTTAATTATGCTCGAGTTATCTTATGGAATTGAGTGGACTAAAATAAATAAATAATAATTAATATAATCTATGTTAACTGAATATAATATAGTGTTGGGGTTCAACAAGAGATGTACAAAAATGAGGTTTAAAATCAATAAAAACACCAAATCCACAATAATAATCTAAAGTACAAAATATTATTTAAAAAAAAAATTAAAAATGAATATTTTCCAGGAGAAACTGGTATGATCGGATGCCGAATAATGAGAAAATAAAATCAGTGGGGGGTCCCTAGAAAGAATTAATTACAAAAAACTAAAATTAATTAAAAAATAATTATATAATGGAGAACCCGAGCGATGTGAGAGAACCTGAATTGTCAGAGACAATTAATTAGCTGACTCAAAAATCAAATTGATGCAAGCCGTCAAGGATATGGGAAAGTTCCTCAAAGCGACAAGAGGAAGCCCGGGGATCCGCACTAATTTAACACAGCGAAATCAAATTACGAGATGGGTATAAAAGCAACCGGCAAGAAAACAGAATTACCAGTTGGTCGAAGAAAATTAAACGAACGGTTTAGCGAGAGTAACAAAGAAAACTTTGAACTTAGTGTCAACTGAATATTTAAAATCGAACGAACCAGAAAGGGACATCTCCCCTTGGAAGATTTATCCCTACGTAAGATTTACAGTGGTATTGAGAAGTGTAGACCAAGAAAGAGTTGTATCAAGTGTGGTTGAATCAATAAAAAGTGAAACCAAAGGTTAATTGTATTAGTCTCGAATAAAGATTTTGTGTTGGGTTGTTTTCAAAGGACACAAAGCTGTCAAACAGTGATACCGACTTGCACAAAATACCCAACAATAGTAAGTTCTTTATAAGTGTCATAAGATGTGAATCAATTTTTTTAAAACCCACAAATAATAAGGAATGACAGTTGAATCATTTTTAATTCATTCCTTTAGAGTTTTATTTTTGCTAGCAAAATAGCTTTTGAGTGTTTTACCTACCAGATATAGTACTTATCGAGTTTGTTCTTAAAATATCGTCAAACGATAGCGAATCCAAAATAAACTTACTTATCTTTCGAATAAGTCGGCATTATGACGAAAGAGTAAAAATACTCATTTGTTTGTAATTAAGGAATTTGCAACTATTTGGTGAGCAAATTTTGTCAAAATAATGACATCATTTTGGCATCCCTATGCTTTTGCAGCGTCTCAGTACCCAAGACGATCGTTCTATTCCCCAACTCATGAAAATAGCCCTGCTTGTAACATTTTTAATAATAATAATAATAATAATAATAATAATAATAATAATAATAATAATAATAATAATAATAATAATAATAATAATAATAATAATAATAATAATAATAATAATAATAATAATAATAATAATAATAATAATAATAATAATAATAATAATAATAATAATAATAATAATAATAATAATAATAATAATAATAATACAATAAAGTGATAATTTAAGCCTTTTGCTGCGAATAATCTATTTAATAAAAACATTTCTTAGTAGCAGCATTATAATATGTTAAGCAAGTAAATGATAATATAAGTCTTTTGTTGCAAAGTATATATTGAATGAAATGAAATAATTTTTGATAATGGAATAATTCTTGTAAATTTAATAATAATAATAATAATAATAATAATAATAATAATAATAATAATAATAATAATAATAATAATAATAATAATAATAATAATAATAATAATAATAATAATAATAATAATAATATTAGTAGTATTATTATTATCCCGAAATCTAATAATATATTTAATAAAATTTGGAATACTTGAAAAATATTTCCTTCTTTGTTCATTAACTTTTATCAAAGAAACGATTGCGTAGTACTCCTTTAAATTTCTACCAGAATATTGGATACTATTATTTGGTTGAAATTATCATAATTCCAATTCATATAAATAAATATATTTGCCTAAATTATTGGATAAATAAGAAAACAAACGGTATTTACATCTTTTCCCTTAATGAAAACTGTTGCAGTTGAAAGAACGGTACCGACAAAATCAAACAATATCGTTCATTCCATACTTTGCGTTGAATTGTGTAATTATATGGAAATCGGTTTTATATATTTTTTTGTAAAAAGCAAAAATATAATTACCGATGTTGAAACGCTCATAAGTAGCGGTCAAGGATAATATTTCCAGAAATCCAAATCGAATTCAATCAGCCGCAGCTTATAATAATATTAATAATAATTTTCCAGTGAAAAAGCGAAATTTCATCAGTGAATTTATGAATCAACTAAATTTCTGTATTTAATTTATTTTAGAAATGTTGATTAGATGTTCTTACAAATATCATTTTTATTAGAGATAGTTTCCATTTTTATTTAAAAAATGTTTTTTGTCATTTTTGAATGAAAATAGTGAAAAACTGTTTGTTAAAAATTAATTTATTAAATTTTTTGATCTTGAAAGTTAAAATAGTTTTAAGTGTTAATCAATAATTTATTAATATTTTATTTTTATTTGATTATGTTAATTATATATTTTAATTATTGTTGTATATTTAAATATTTAAATTTCCTATTTAACATACATCTTCGACATAACGTATTTTTAATAACACTAGAAAAGGCATTGCAAAAAATTTTCTATTAAATTGAAAAAAATATTGATCTATAGTTGAATTGAAGATAAATGAAATTTATAAAAATGGAAACAGATTAAAGGTAAACAAAAAATTAAATGATTTTCCTGATATGAATGTTTAATATAAACTTTGATTCAAGCTTGATTTTATGTCATTTAATTGTCTATGAAGTTGTTCAAATAAACTAATAAACTAATTTGGTTATTGGAGCCTGTAAACATTTCAAAATTAAAAGTTCTTTAAGGAAATTACTACAAAGTTTATTTCAAATAATAAAATGTAATTTTAGTATGTACGTATTAGAACACAATATTTAATAACAATATTTATAATAGATTGTTTTTATTGGAATAATTTTATAATATAAATAAAATAACTAGGTAAACTTTTATCCGTATTTTTATTTTATTGAAAATTGAAAGTTTTCAACATAAAATAGGTCTTAATCACTCAAATACAAAATTTATTCCAAATCGTCTGATCTTTCTGATTAAATCTCCAATTCGTTCTATTTTTCTTGTTAAATTATCTATCGAACTATAAATATTAAAACATTTAAAAAGTAAACAATATTATGTAAAATTAAAATAAATATTTTAAAATAAAAATAAAAATACAGTAAAATTTATTAAATTAAAATTCCTAAAATTATTTTGTAAAATGATATTTTTATTATTATTTAATAAAAAAAATAAAAAAATAATTTATAAACATTTTTAATAAAACAACCTTTTAATAAAAAATGCCTATTTGACATGAATGTGAAATCATCAGTGAATAAAATTATATATTTTTACATTATTCAATAAAGCAATTAATTAAAAATTAAAATTAATAAATTTATTTAAAAATAGTTTTTTCATTCGACCTCTTTTCATTTACTTTTTTATTACATTGCACTTTTCTATTTGCACTTTCCCCCTTTTGCGTTTTCCGTAATTAAAATTGTAATCCTAACAAACTGCAATAATATAACTTGTGTCATATCTTTCACATGTAAAGAATACATTAAATAATAATATATAAATCAATTGGAAAACAAATTATTTCCGGTTATTTTTCAAATAAAATTCTGAATGAAACGATGGAAATAATTAAATAAGCGAAGCTTCACTCTATTTGTCATGCTTGCTTATTCTCCGCCAGAAAGATTTAACTATTGGGTAATTATTATTATATGGGAGGAATTCAGTAGAAAATGATATTGCATATTTTTAGCAAATAATGGAAACAAATTTTGCACTTTTCAAAAGATTTTTATATGAATATTATTTGATATTTTTAAAATTAAATACATAATAAAAATAATCTTCAATTTAAACAATTATGTTAATTATGTTTTTATAATTAATTTTTTATTTTCTAATAATAGATTTAATTATGAATGTGCTTGGTTGCCTCTTTTCAAGATTTTGTTTTAATTTGTATCCGGAATTGAATTGGGAATGAGTGAATAAAATCAACAAATTTTCCAAAAGAAGTGATAGACTAATCCTTACCACTCCAAGAATTACGTATATGGACATATGGAGATTTAGACATACAAACTTTGCTAGTTATCATATTAATCGAAAGTTTACTTACACCGAAATTTATATAGAAAAGATATATAAATAGTACTTAAATTTGATAAATGATGACGTAAAAATACATATTTTGAATCTCTACAAATATAATGTATGTTATGATTCCAACCAAAAATCACCAAACGTTTAGGATCAAACCTTAGTAAAAAGATCAGCTTGAAAAGCTTTTACATCTTGAAATTCACTATTTTCCCACTATTCAGAATGTCAAAAATTATCTAAAATAATCCATTTTTCATCATCATGAACCGATTATTATTCTTTATTCGTCAATTTGCAAAAGATTCTCTTTTTAATCATCCAGATTCTTTTCATCTGTGACAGCTAATTACAGATTGTTATGCTATCTATTTTGTCTAAAGTGGAATCTGCTAAGATGCCATTTTAGGATTCGACTTAATTTTATATTACCAACGACTTACGAATATTCTTTATGATGCTTATCTTCAACACTCTTTACTAAAACGAAGTTCAAATGACCTTTGCAGAATAAAAAAAGAAGCTGTTTGTTTATCCCTATATAATAATAATATTTTGATGTACTTGTGTCGCAAAATTCTTTCAAGCACCAACCTTTCTGATATATAAACTACAAAATACTATATTATAATTAAATAGATAATTTATAATACACAGTAATTAATTCAAAAATCCTACAACACTCTCCATACACCCAATTCCGAAATTGAGTAACCTCTATAATTCACGTTGATGTGCACACCAGTTGAGTGAGTCACCATTTACGTGAAAATGAAGTTACTCAATTTCATTTATTCAATAATTTATTAGCAACAAAAATGGTTTTCATGGTAAATTTTTTAATTTCAAGTATATTTTAAGACTTGAATTTTGATCTTATATATTATATAAGATCAAAATAATATATAATTATGAGATCATTATTCAAGTTCTTAAATATTACTGTTAGTCATCATTTATAATATAATATATTAATAATTAAATTTCAGGTGTTTTTTTAGGAAATTTATGATATTTTATGCATTAATATGGAATTATTTCGCTAAAATGTAAGTTAGATATTTTTATATTTATAAATAAATAAAATTAATCACCAAACACATTTATTTTTTAAGACATTTAGGGAAAAATCGGCGTACATGAACGAAATAGTTTTTTTAATTTTTATAATCTTCTTTCTGCAGCTCATTTTCGATGGCTTTTTTCTTTCTGTAAATCAAAAGATCTCGAAGGAACTTCAATATTTGAAATGCTGCCTTCACACATACTATAAAATATTTTAATAGTTTGTAATTTAATGAATAAAACTTACATTGTATTTTCTTCTTTTTCCCTAAAGCTCAAGGTAGAGCTGTCGGAATCTAAATTAAAAGTATTTTCTTCCATTTTTTAATAATTTTAAAATAATTATATTTTAACAATATGTTAACAATGTTATTTATTTTTCAGGAACAAAAACCTATATAAGAATTTTGCATCCATTTTTCATTATGTGTTTTGCGTTGGTGTGTTGAGGTATTTTTTTTCTCACCTTCACAAAACCTATAATAAAGTTACTAAATTTCGGAATAATAAATTCCTACACACAGGTAAGTTTGTGTGTTCCTATAATATATATTTATTGATTTTTTTTAGATTATAGAAGTTATTAAATTTCGGAATTAGGTGTAATACTGAACTCTTGTATGTTTGAATAATTGAGAATAATGTATGTGTTCTCATCAAATTGTATTCAAATGACATACTTTACAGACTGAGAACCTTTTTTTATAATCCCCCATAAGGTAATATAAGCTTTTGTAGTTCATTCAAAAAAATATTAATAACAAATTTAAATTTCAAAATTGACATTTATCTTTATCATTTATTGTTTAAATGCCTAAAATTATATGTCGGGTCATTGAAGGATTTGCAAGATTAAATTATATATTGTAAAGTACTTAAATTATTCTGAACAAGGTTTTGTTAAGACATTAGACGATAATGATGATGATGATGATGATGATAATAATAATAATAATAATAATAATAATAATAATAATAATAATAATAATAATAATAATAATAATATTTAAAATAAATTGTTTACAATTATTGTAATTTTATTTTCATTTACCCAAGGGAAATCTTATTAAAATAAATGCAAACAAATTGACCAATCTAATACTAACATGTGAATACTTGAAATTTTTACAGGTAATAAATTCACATTTTTCTCTGAATGTTATTAGAATTGCTTGTGAAATGTTTAATTTCTACTCAAATATTATTAGAGAAAATATTATTTCACATTATCTCAATGTTTAGAAAACAGAAGTCAAGGAAGATCGAAAAAAGAAAATGCGGGATTCATATTTTTTGTTTAATAATAATAATGATAATAATAAAAAAATTATTTCACTAATAATAATAAATACAATATTAAACAAGTAAAAGTTAATATAAGCAAGATATGTAAATGATATCTTTATCACGACCAATAGCAGAAAAGAAGTGGAGTAAATATTTCATAAATTCTATTCGGCTCACCGAGATATTAAGTTTGGAATCAAATATCTGGAAGAAAATGGATCCCTCAATCTACTGAATCAAAAATTAAAATAGAAGTAGATACTCCAACCAACATATTCTACAAAATCCAGCTCAAAAGAAAGTATTTATGCACAAAATACAAGTACTATAAACATCAAAAAAACTTCAACAACGCCCTATAAAACGGATATCCCAGTAAGAAAATTGAAAGAATAAATTCAAATTCAAAAAGATCTAGGGATACAACACAAAAAAGAAGAAATATTTTTCTCTAAATATTCAATTCATTAGAGACATATTCGACTTCAAGATACTGAAAGAACTTTAACACACTGGGCTTCTAATTTGTATAGCACATTAATTCTGGACATTGAGAGAAGCTTAGTCAAAAAACACAAAAAAGAAAACACTCTCACCAGACACCAAAGAAAAAATGCAAATGGCCTATTTTTTTTACTTGTTTAACAATTAATTAATGGTGCTACCAAGAAATAAGTATAAGAATAATAATAATAATAATTAATAATAATAATAATAATAATAATAATAATAATAATAATAATAATAATAATAATAATAATAATAATAATAATAATAATAATAATAATAATAATAATAATAATAATAATAATAATAATAATAATAATAATAATAATAATAATTTGTCAATGTAATAAATACAGGAAAAGTGAAAAATTCATCAAAATTAGCAGAGCAAACAGAGTCTAATAAGTGGGCTGAGCTGTAGATCATTGTTAATAGAAGTACTTGATAGTGACTAAAAGCTTTCTCATAAAGTATTGGATATTTTTGACGAAGTAAAGTAATGAAGGAGAAATTGCATTTAATTATGTTCCATTTATTTCCATGTAGACAATTTGATTAATTGGATCATTAATTAGTTGAACATACAAGGTTAGAACTGAGCATCAATGTTACACATGGAAATTGTAGGAATATATATATCACTCTCAATTTATTGTGGATCTCTTTTTCTACTTTTTCGTCGATTTCAATTTCACTAAATTAGTTTATTTTGTTCCAACCTCATTTATATCAATAATTAACTGCAGAAAATTAAAAAGTCAAATATGTTTATTAGTCCAGTCCAACCATAATTTGTGTTTTATAAGTGAGATTTCAGTCCTAGATAAAGATTAAGCTGTGAACCTTTTTTCCACTGACAAAAAGAAAGATCCACAATGAATGCTAAAGACGAATCTAATCAGATAACTGTGTACTTTTGTGAATGTATCACACCAAAAGAATAAATTTCTTTATATGTAGCATACCTCAACCAGATATAAGTGTAAGATGAGATAATAATATTTAATAATACATTAATAAACTAACAAGATCACTATGATTTTGATATGAGATGAATAAAGTGGAAATGTTTGTATATACAATTATAAGAAACAAGTTTGCATATATATGGCTACTCTGTATCAATATTGACGCCTAAACTAATTATACTCAACTTCTAGATTATGCAATTGAAAGTAGCATAAATTGTGTTTCATTTGGACATCTTTATTTGAATATTCTATTAATTAAATATTCGAATCATCTTCTTCAGAAACATTTCTACAAGAAATATCGTCAAATGATTAATTATATAAGTTAACTAGCTGGGTACCTGGCATTGCACGATTAAAAAAATAGTAAAAATATCCAAAATAAAGAAATTTATTTCAATTCATTCATTTAAAAAAATAATTAAAAAAAGTACATGTAATACTAAACCATTTTTCTAATAAAATGTAAAACTTGAAACGGCACCCAGCATGTTAAAAATGAAAAATAAAAAAAATAAAAAAAAAAGAAATAAAATAAATAAATAGCCTATGACCTCTTCCAAGTCAAATGAGAGTCACATGCAAAATTTCAGCACCCTAGGTCCAACGGTGGGGAATTCTATGGGTAACAAACAAACAAACTTTCATATTTATATATTAGATTAATTATGAGAAATTATATAATTGTACTATAAGCCATTTCGTGTTTTTTGTAGCTTTTTAAATATTAAAATATTAGTTACCCGACAATCCATGTAATTATTTGATTATTGAACCTCCATAATGATTCCGATTATTTATACCCTTAAAACGTACCCTTACCACCACAAAATATGAGAGACCTTCAGTATTTTATGCATAATTGATTGGATAATAAATAAAAGCTATTTGTCAACTAAAATATATAAGCATAAATTTACGATAAAAAATTAATTAAAAACTTTTCGGCCGATTCCTCGCGTTGACAAGTATTAATGTTTACTATCATAACTTCCAGATTATCGGCTGTCAACGGCTGATTATTTGACATCGCGCTGCCGTCAAAAAACTTGATTTATATTTCTTGGCAGTGCTTCAGTTCCCATTTATATAAAGACAATATATTTATTATTAATTTCATTAAAATTATATAATTAACCAATAAATTAGACACTCTTTTAATATTTTTCAGTGTTTTCAGTCTTAACAATTATATCGTACATCAGTGGTGCCCAACCTAGTGCCTGCGGGCAAAAAAGTGCCCGTGGAGACTTTTTCAAATGCCCGTGGGTGTTTTTCTAAATACGGTTAAAGAAAATATCAATTTTTAACATTAAGATGTATAATGTTTCAATGAGAATTACAAGCGCATTTTTAATTTTCGAAATTAAAATTAATCAATCCCAACAATTAATTATTAAATGGGAATTCCAAGAAAATTAAATTTTTTCCTACTTTAAATTAAAATTAATTAACTCAAATATCGTTACATCGTTAGTTAAAAAACTCTATTTAAATCAGTCAACCAAAACAATCTCTCAGTGTGAACAACAATTTATCCAAATAAAAAAAATAATTTTTGTTTTTACAAAAATGTCTCTCAGCAAAGGGATGTCTCAAAAAAGAAAACGTGAAGATGAAAAATCTGCGCAACAAGTGTTAAGAAATAACTGGGAAGAACAATTTTGTTCACACATTCACAATCATCAAGGCCAATTTGTCTGATTTGTAATGACACAGTTGCAGTCTATAAAAAATACAATGTGGAACGTCATTTTAATCAGATGCATTCAGAATTCAAAATCAAATACCCAATTGGATCTGCAGACAGAACTGACTTTATTTCAAAGAGAAAATCGAAACTTGCAGTTCAGCAAACATTTTTTACCAAAAGACAAGAAGAAATGCACGGTATGACAAAAGCTTCCTTTCAAATTTCCCTGCTGCTTGCCAGATTAAAAAAAAGTTATTCAGATGGTGAAATGGTAAAAGAGGCAATTTCTATTTTTGCTGAAAACTCAGGTGACCCAAAAAACCAAATTGCTGTCCAAAAACATAGCACTTTCAAGAAATACAGTTACTCGGAGAATTGAAGAAATGGCCAATGATGTCTCAAAACAAATTATTGTTGCTGCTTCACTTTCAAAATACTTTCAATTGCAATTGATGAAAGCTGTGATGCAACTGACAGTGCTCAATACTGGTTTATATAAGATGTGTCAATGAAAACTTCGATGTTGTTCAGGAACTTCTTGGCCTTTGTCAACTGAAACCACAACAACTGGAGCCGATATCTTTGAAGCACTGAAAGATTGTGTGGAAAATTCAAGCATCACGAGTATAAGCTCAACTGGAATCAACTGGAAAGTATCTGCACAGATGGAGCTCCTGCAATGGTTGGAAAAAACAACGGTTGTGTTTCCCTTCTAGAAAAATATCTAAAAAGAAAACTTTTTAAGTACCATTGCATTAATCATCAAGAAGTTCTTTGCTCAAAGGATATGGAATTCAAGCATGTTATTGACACATCTGTGCACTGTATTAACAAGATTAGAGCACGATCTCTAAATAGAAGAGAGTTCCGATCCCTGTTTGAAGAGGAAACCGATGATTGTGGTGAACATTTGCTCCATTGCTCTGTTCGCTGGTTGTCAAAGGGAAAAATGCTGTCAAGATTTTTCCAGTTAAGGACCCAAGTACTGCAATTTTTGGAAGAAAAAAAAGAGTTGCCTACCGAGTGTAATCTTTTGAAAAACAATTCCTGGTTGAGTGAATTGGCTTTTCTTGTTGATGTCACAAATTACCTGAACATCTTGAACACAGGATTGCAAGGTGAAAATAGTTTGTTCCCAACACTATTCAATCAAATCAATGCATTTAAGGCAAAATTAAAACTGTTTATAACAGTCTTTCTCAAGGAAATCTGGATCTTTTCCCCACGCTTCAGAAATTTCAACTTGAAAGTTCAATCACTGTCAACTTGGACTATGAAAAAGTCAAACTTGCCATTATGAATTTGTCTCATTCATTTTCTTCTCGATTTTCTGACTTTGAGGCAGAGAAGGATAACATTTATTGTTCATTAATCCATTCTCTATATCAGAAAGTGAAATCAGCAAGTATTCTCCAAAAATACAGATGGAAATTACTGACATTCAAAACCACACAGGATTAAAGAGAAAGTTTCAGAGCTTTGTGAATCACCTATTTCACCCGACTTAAAAGCATTCTGGAAGCTTGTTCCAAAAAATGACTATCCTGAACTTAACAACATGGCACTCCGGTTTGTGGTCAAATTTGGATCAACTTACATTTGTGAGAAGACATTTTCTTCAATGAACTACATAAAAAGCAAATTCAGATGTTCACTCACTGATGCTCACTTGGAAAACCTCATTCTATTATCAAATTCAAAAATCAATCCTGATATTGATCAACTTGTTAGCCAGACTCAAATTCAAAAGCCGCATTAAAATGATGTTATAAATAAATTTGTTTGTTTTGTTTCACATTATTATTTTTATTATTTTAAATTTTTAATACAAATGCATGTTTCCTAATAAAAAGATTGTTATAAGATCATTTTTCTATTAACTAATTTTTCAAAAATGTGCCCGCAAAGACTTTTTCATTTAAATAGTTGCCCACTTGATAAAAAGGTTGGGCACCACTGTCGTACATGATCCTAAATTTTCACTTTTAATATCAACTTTAACTTAAAAAATATTATAATTAATTATAATAAAATGATATACTCGTAATTTGTTGCATAATTCTCAAAAGGATTTTATTTTGGATTTATTTTATTTCAAATTTAATAGTTACGTAATGTATGATATCGGGTCAAACAATCGCCCAGATATATATAAACATTACAAGCTTTGTGATACCCAGTGCAAATCCCAATAGTAGACTAGTTTCGAGTGCATATCGAGTGCAGGTCGTCATCTGATTAGGAAGAGAAATATATTATGTCGAACACGTCTCGACAAACGAGAGGAAAGGATTAAATAAAATGCCGATTTTGAGTGCTAATGTATTTGTTTCATATTTTGCATTTTGTATTATAAATTTTGAAATAGTGCAGAATAGTGCAGAATAAATGAAACATGTCAATGCTGTAGACAAAATTTCTATAGCATAAAAGACAAGCAAACTTACAGTGAAAAACATTTTCAACCAATCACATTTATTAATTATTTTTAAAATAAATAAATTTTAATAACATGAATTTGAAAAATATTTCTAAAGCATCGACTTCTTGCAGATATTATTTCTATGATTTGTAATAGATTACAGTAATCTTCATTTTTTAATT
>CAUHTR010007660.1:68731-74498 GCA_959609185.1 Schmidtea polychroa | reverse complement strand
CTTTCTATAGTGGTGGTTAGTTTGAACACCAATTTAATGAATTTCATTTTTCATTAGAAATGGCTTTCAGTTAAGATGTTTAATTTTGAGTAAATTTTAAGGCTTCAATTTTAAATTAATTTTCGGGTTTTTAGGAATTTTATGAAATTTATTTTATAATTATTTTTTGAATTATTTTGATATAATATAAGTCAAATCAATCTTGAATTATAATTAAATAATTAAATCAATGACCAAAAATGTATTTTTCTAAAATATTTCAAAAAAAATATCAGAAATTCTAATGAATATTTAACTTAATTTTAACTCAAAAATAATTCTTACAATGATATTTCGCCATTTTCATGACAATTTAGCGTAGTTTTTTTAAAAATACATTTAAAAACATTTTCAGCGATCTTTTTTTTTCTCAAAATTGTTTAAAATAAAGTTATAATAGGAACGTATCTTAGTGACGCATATCTATATATGGATGTGTTTTTTAGTATGTGTTGAGTTTGTGTGCAGTATTTAATTTTTCTACCTCTTTAGATTTCGATACACCAAACACCACTGAGATACATTTTCTATAGTGGTGGTTGGTGTGTAAATCATTAAATTGACTCACCAATTTAATAAATTTCATATTTTGAAATTTATTTTAGCCAATTTTGAAATGGCTTTCAGGTAAGATGTTTAATTTTAAGTAAATTTTAAGATTGGAATTTTGATCCAAATAGATATGAAATCATTATTCCAGTTCTTAAATATTACTATTAGTCAACAGTATATTTATAAATTATTTTAAATTAATTTTCAGGCTTTTTTTAGGAATTTGATGACATTTATTTTTAAGTATTTTGGAATTATTTCGATATAATGAGTCAGATATATTTTTAATTATAATTAAATAAATCAATCACCAAAAATATGTATTTTTCTAAAACATTTTGCGAAAAATCGCCGATATGAATAAAATAATTTTTTTAATTTTTGTTATTTTTTTTCTGAGCTCAATATGAAGGTCTTCTTTCAGTAAATCAAATCTGAATTGAAAAGACATTGAACCAAATTCATCTGCTCTTGATATTTTCATAAAAAATATATTTTTAAAAATTTTCAGCTATCTTTTTTTTCTGAAAATTGTTTATAATAAAGTTATTATAGAAAAGTATCTCAGTGGTGCATTTCTATGAATCAAGTTTGTATGTGTTTTAGTATGTATTGTGCTTGTGTGCAGTTTTTAATTTTTCTTCCACTTCAGATTTCTATAGTATAAGATGTATCTCACTGAACTATAAATGAGAACATCAACGTGAAATCAAAGTAAGTATGTATATTTCTATAATGTAAAATTATTGATTTTTTTCTTATATTATAGGAAACAGTTCTCAGTGGTGTTCGGTGTAGACTACTCACTTCTTACTACTGCTGTGTTTTAGTTTCACAAGCTTTTTATACACATTCTGGTTGTCAGCTGTTAAAATTGCAGCTTTCATTGGAATTCTGAAAAGCAGTCAAGATATGATGTTTGAGGAAAATTTGAAACTTTCGCCTTCGTATTTTGATTTTTAAAAGCTATTTAGATTCATTATGTGAGTTCTCGTAAGTTATAATTAGACAACAAAATTTTATATTAAAAAAAAAATAAGTAAATTATATGAAAATCAAATTTAAATTATATGCAATTTGTAACATAATTTCTAAAATTTTATATATAGAAATAAATAACCCCAAGTATGACACATATTTAATGAAAAGTTATTTGAAACTTCAATTTCGATGCTATGCTTAAATTTGTCAATAAAAATAAAAATATTTATATTTATATTAATTTCAGTCATTCATATTAAAATATTTAAATTTATAACAGGTATTCATAAAATATCATAACAGACATTTTAAAATTAAAATTCATAATGCAATAATAAATTTAATATTTATAAATCCAAATACTAGAATTTACAAATCATTAAAATTAAAATCCCAGTCAACAATTTAAGCCTTAATTTAAATTTAAATAACATTTTTTAGATTTTAAAATTTAAAACCATAATTCTTCGGACTTTCTCTCACAGATAATAATATATAAAATTATAAAAATATAAATAATAATATAAAATAGTATAACAAATAATATTTAAAACAATATAATTTTAATAATCATATATAAAAAATTCGATGTCGAATTAATATTGAAATAATATTGAATTAATATAAAATTAATATTAAATTAATATTGAATTAATATTGAATTAATATTGAATTAATATTGAATTAATATTGAATTAATATTGAATTAATATTGAATTAATATTGAATTAATATTAAAAAATTGAAATGTGTAATTTTTACCAAAAATCAATGGGAAAAAATAAAGAGACCTAATTAAATATGTTTCATTAGAAAATTACAAAAACCAACCTAATATTTGTTTCAAATTAGTGCTAATATCTTTGCAGTGGATTTCAGATAAAGTATTATTCTTGCTTGTTGTGAATAATTTAGTCGATTTGAGCAAACTATAATTTGCTTGAGGTTTTGCATCGTTTTGAAAGACTAAATTAAAGCAAATTTGATCATCATTGTCAAATCAATTACCATTGCTACTCTGGAGAGATCTAGAATCACTAAGGCACGAAGAAGAAGATGTGAACATATTAGCTGACTCTAAGTGTGTTTGAATACAACATTTTAATATACCTAAATATTGGCCAGTGTTTATTTCTTTTTCATTATGAGCAAATGCGCAAAATGGACCACGAGGACAATGGCCATCACGAATCATGTCATTACACTTTGACGATTTAAATATCTAAAAATTATCAATTGTTCTAAAATATTTTTTCATAAAATGTTCTAGAAAAATTAATTCGGAACATGTTTTTAATGGTAACAAAAACGTTTTAAAACTTCGGCTTCAAATTGAAACTGAACCAAAAACCGATTAAAAACCGTCATTTGTTTCCTAAGCGAATAATGGAATTCAATAGAAAATTTCCATTTGAATTATAGAATTTTTATTTGTTTTTATTTTTTATAATAATATATTAAAATCATTTTAGTCACATTATGTTAATGTTTTAATTAATATTATATATTGATTTGATATAATCAATAATTAGACTTTAAATTAACTTGTCGATAGCAGAATTATTTATAAAAATATAATACTAATAAATAATAATAATACTTATTTAATTTAATTTAATTTAATTTTGATTAAATTGTTATTTTTTTCGAAATATATCAAGTGAAGAACAAGATTCAATTACAAAAATTCGAGAAACAAAATTGTCAAATTTCGTACTGGATAACAATACCAATTTTAGGTCGAGATATTTCATTTAATAAACTGCGGAAATAGCTTAACTATTTATTTATTAGAATTTTATTTTTATAATCAATAAATATTATCAATTATAAAATTTTCATTTTTAATTTCATCTACTAATTTAATTTATACTTAAAGCTAAAACATTAGAGTTTCTAAATCTTTATTTTGGAAGTAGGTAATGAAACGAGGAATAATTGATTAGGTCTTTTTTTTAACTTTTTCTATGCATAAATTTGATTTCTCACTTTATATAACTATGAAATACTCAATTTCGCAAAAATTAACAATAATCCATTCATTTGAAATAGTGTAAATAAAAACATGTAAAAAGAGAAAAAAAACCTCAAATTCTGAAAATTCTAAATTAATTCCAATTTTGTATTAAATTGTAAAGGGAAAGAAAGATTATTAATTAAGTAGGTTGATTTAAATTTCTCGCTCTAGGAATAAGAAGGTTACAAAGTTCTAGAAAGATTCTTGGTCTAGAAATGAGTCACACTGATGTTAAAGGAATTATGTATGAGGAATTCGCAAGATTTAATGGAAAATCACTCCTACAAATATAACCATAGAAATAGTAATATTCATAATGAAGATTAATATTTGATTTCACCTATGATATTCTGAATTATAGAAAAACAAAGTTAAAAAAAAGTTAAGGATAAGTGTTAAATAAGAATTCTTGAATTACAGTAAAGTCAATCACTGACAAAATATAGCCATGTGTGGCAGAATAAACCATAAATAATAATATTATTAATCTTGAATTGAGAAATACCATTTTAATCTTCTTATTAAAAATCTTATAAAGTATATGCAGTATTTTCAAGGATGCATTTTGACCGAAAATAGAAAAGTTCAAAATTTTCCATTTTCAATGTTGTTCCAGATCGCTAATACAATCATAGTGATAGTCATTATAACGTCGGCAGTTATATGTTTGCAAAGCCATCAAGTGCTAAATATAATGTACGGTGGGAAGTATAGTTACTGTTATCCCAATTTCTCAACCAATATCGAAGTTGACGGTATACAAATGCATATCAGTCACTTACAGATGATCATCAAATCTCCTAATGCTGTCTACTAAATAAAGATTTAATTACCCAGAATCCAATATTTCACAAATCCCAGCAGCCAGGATTATGAAATTGATCCAGAGATCAAGAGGCCGTGTAATTGTTATAGAGGTTTCGATTATATGTAGCAGGGTAAATCAAGATACAACGACGTCTGAGGTTACAGTAGTCACCTTAATTGTATCATCATTTGTGGTATGTTTAGCTATCATAATTTATAAGCGTGAAATAAATATTTAGCGAAAAACTTCTCATTTTTATTCAATTTGATTTACATTATTATTTTGAGTGGCAATCGTAAAAAATAAAACTTTGTGCATGAATTATAAACTTTTCATATCATTGATAATAATTTTTAGGTATATTTAAATAACTAATTTATAAATAAAATATATATTGTATTATAAGTAACAAATATTATTATAGTCAAAGTATTATAGGTATAAATGCTGGCACGCCTAATTATCATTATTATTAAATAAATTAATTCGCCATTTAAATCTGTTGTTCGAATAATGTCAGTTGTTAATGCAATAAGTATTTTTAATATATTTTGATAATAAGTTGGACTTAAATTAATAACAATAATATTAATTTTATTGATTCCAATATTAATATTATTAATTAAAAAAATTAATATAAATGATTATTCTATTTAATTAATAAAACAATAAAGTTATAATTTAAGCCTTTTGCTGCGAATAATGTATTTAATGAAAAAATTTTCGACTATAAGATAGATAGACTAGGACTATCTTATAACCGAAATTTTTTTCATTAAATACATTATTCGCAGCAAAAGGCTTAAATTATCACTTTATTGTTTTAAATAATAAATGTTGCAACCAAGAAATCATAACTTTATACTATTTAATTAATATTTATTACAAAAATAAGTTTGTTTAGAAATTGTAATTTTTAGTTTGTTAAGAATTTTGAGGTGATTTTTTTAAATTAATAAATATTTTTATGGAGTTGGTCTTTCTTGAAATTTATGAGAACTATTTGATTTTATAAATAAAACTTCTGAACGATGCCCTGAAATATTTACCAGAGGAAAATGTCCAACGAATTTCTAATGACAAAGCGGATTTCGGTTCCATTGGAGAATAATGATAATTCTGTGGTATATATAATCGATGTAGTATTATAGTTATGAACTGCCTGATTTATGGTTCACTGTTAAATGATTTTATAATTTGGAATAAGAGTGGGCCTATTGCCATAGAAATAATAACAATAGACAATGGATATAACATTTAAAATAATGGTGAAGTATTTGACATGGATGAAAGCAGAGCAATTCATATAGAACCAGCAAGAATAGATTATGCAATACTTTACAATAGTTTTTGGACATTTAGTATTTCAA
>CAUHTR010007660.1:6231-63731 GCA_959609185.1 Schmidtea polychroa | reverse complement strand
ATTATTATTTTTATTATTATCATCATCATCAATTTTCTTTAACTATATTCAATAAGAAAAATATTCAAGCCCGATGATCAAATAAATTATCTGTGACATAAATATTAATTAAAATACGCCGGATTATATTATTCAATGTAAAAATATAAATTAAATTTCTCTTTTAATTTAAAAATTAATAACGATTTTAGTATAAAATTTCTATAACTTCAAATTTTTCTAAAAATGAAATTTAAAATTAATTAAAGATTTTATAAATTAGTGTAAACAAAAATGAACTAATTCTCTCAACTCATTTAAAAAATATCCGGTTTGAAATTTTTCTTTAAAAAAATAAAATAATCCATATTGAGTTCAAAATTAACAAATTAAGTTTTACTAAACATTTAATAAATATATCTTATTTAAAATATGTAAATAAGTAAGAAAAACAGATGCATACAAATAATTAAAAATATTAAATTTAAGTAAATATTTTAATAAATAAATAAATTAAATTAAATAATAAAATTTGATAAATTAGAAATTTAATTAAAAATTAAATGACAGAAATAAAAATATTAAAAAAATAAATAATTTTTAAAAAATCGGTTAAAATGATTAGAAATTTTAATTTTGTAAAAAAATATCATACTATTCCAAATAGGATCTTCATGTAAAACTCTTTCTTTCTCCAATTGTGCTGATAAATTATTGGTAAAATTTAAAGATTCTCTAATATCCAAAACTGGTTGCCTTAAATCACTTTGTTCATGCGCAAAAGCACAATGAACTCCATTTTTTCCACAAACTCCTTCACCTGTCGTTTCATAAATACACATCCCAGTTTTATAATAACGTGGATGGTATCTTCGTTCAGTATCTCCGGCATTTAAATGTACATATTGGCAACTATAACTGAGATAAACATATAATTTCATCAATTACACTTTAACTTTAATCCATTAACACATTGACCGGTATTTGAGTCATAGTCATTACAATAAAGATCTGGATTGTAATTAAAAGTTCCATCTTCTTTCAACACTGGAATTCTTCGTCGCTGATTAGGAAAATGCCAGTCGAAACAATTAAACGGCCTATGAAAAGCACATTTGTGATCCTGAAATCGAGGACATTGCTTAGTTCGAAATTCATTAATATATCTAAATAATTTTGATTATTATTAGATTTGAAAATATATACATTAAATGTCTAGGATTTTCATTGACTAATGTATCTGGCAAAATCAAACTACTATTTGAATAACTCATAATAATATTCTTATAAGTTTTTCAGATTTAAGTTAAACTCAAAAATAAAAAAATCATCTGTTTAAAATACTAACTAAAAATTATTCTATTCTATCAAAAAAACGATAATACATTAATTTTAAATAACTAATAATTTGTAAAAATATCATATAAATTCTGCTTGATGTAATAAAACAAATTAAAATTTGCAAAATAATTTGATTTTCATTCATCTTAATGATTTTATGAATTAATTTACTTAATATATAAAAATTTTTGTGATATTCATTTTGTATTGTTGAAGAATTAATATAAAACATGAATATCACAATTAGTTGATTAAAATGAGCCACAAGCATATTATAAAGTTCAAATAGACAAAAAATTGCAAGGCAAGTATCAAATTTAACCCATCGTAAAGCACCTTTTCTAATTGAAACCGGTCGAAACTGACTCAGAAAGTGACTCAGCAACATGTTGCGTATTTTCATCTACTCTGTCATAAAAACAACTATAGTATTTCTTAAACATCGAGTGGAGTAGCTTGAGTGTTTGGCGCCTGTAAACAAGTTCATATTTTATACCCCCAACTTTGAAAACCATTATTTTATCAAAATAAAACATAAGATAATGAGGTCAAATTATTTAGTCATTGGTATTAATAAAAGATTGGCGAACACTAAAGATTTTGAGATTGAACTATTACATGATAGGGAAGGATAAATGTAAGGTAAACATACACATTTAGAACAAGGAGATGTGATGAGAGAAATTCAACACTTTGATGATGATTTTGTGGCGTTATATGATAAATTCATTAACAATTCAGATGTAATTTACCTATTTATTTGTGTATTAAATTAATTTTTTTGGTTATTTTTATGTAGTAAATAAAGAATTTATTATTTAGTTGGGCTAGAACTGATTTCTAGACCCAATAACTAGGTGGTCCGTGACAAAATTTGTAGGTACATAACATGCAACTAAGCATTAAGTTTATTTAAAATTAAACATATAAAACATCAATTAAATAATAATAATAATAAAGAGAACAAGACACGAAATTTAAAACAGCTAAAGAAAAATAAAAGAAAACATATCAAGAAGTAATGCACAAAATCGTACTCAAATATAACCGAAAAACATAAAACAACCAAAAACGAATTCTAATAAAGGCGATTTAAAAAAATTAAAGAAAAAATCAAATAAAAATTTAATAAAAATCATACTTAGAAGAAATTATGGCAAATTTCGAGTAAAAACCCAAATCAATCCTTAAAATAATGAAATGCACCATGGTCACCAAACGACCTAATAAAAGTTATAAAAAATAAATATTTTAGTTAAAATAAAAAAACTTTAGGAAAAAAATTGCAGAAAACAATTTAAATATTAAGAATTAGATTAAATTTAACATTGAATGTTCTGGAAATGCCAAAATTCATCATGGAGGCAGATTACATCTCTTTCGTAATCAAATGACATTTGTAATCTGGTTTGGAATCCTTCTGCTTTTTTAAGTGTTTTTGCATAGTTCTCCAATATATCCTCACCGATCATACATGAAGTCAATCTTTCCTGTTCTTTTTTATGCGTGATGCCTTTAGCATCGAAATAAATCTCGCATCTTCAAACGAACTTTTCTAAGTCATAACCTTAACAAACCACCTTTGGCAACAATTTTTCGGTGATCGCGTCGCTGTTTACCGCTGCCACCATATTATGATTCTCATCCGTTAAAAAATTAATATTGGTTTGCAAATTACTAAATAATTCCATAAATTTTATTTAATAAATTATACACTCAAAATTTATCTTTTCTTTTGTTTGTTATTTAAACAAATTTCAATCTTTCTTTTTAAAATATTCAAATATACTTTGATAAAAATATTTTTAAAATTTAACAAAATTTCTAATTAAAACTTTTAGAATCTTTCATATTCCTCATAGAATTTATTTTATTTTCTGTCTTTGGCATATATATTTACCCGGTATTTGTTCGGCCATGTTTGATAACATGTCGTTAGTGTAAATGTTGTAATGGGTTGGTCCATGTCATCCAACACTAAATTTAATGATTGGTTCTTCAACTGTGGTCAGTTGGTTGTGTATTGTGGTGACAAACCAAAAAAGATCCGGGTAAACGGAATTTCAGAAACCTTTGTAAGACGTCGTCTTGAAATTATTGAGAAATAAAACGTCAAGTTGTTCATTTACCACTAACACCTTCTTAATATGGTACTCGCTAAACATACCGAATTTATGCCCTTTGGTGTACACAAAAATAGTTGACGATATTTAGTTGGAATATGTATTCTAGTGTTTTGTTGACCTTCAGGTATGTTTGCTCCTTATCGCATTTTTTGGTTTCATATAATATGCAGTATCCGTGAAAGTATTAATCATTTTAATTCAATGGAAAATTGTGATTACCTCGCCTCATAGCCAATGTTCCCTCTAATCTGTGCGTTTGCACTTAGCCTGTAACTCCCAGTGCAGGGGAAAATATTTATTATTTTTCAATTAAGTCAGTTATTTTACATTTTAGAATAAGTGCATATATTAAAGTTATGTAGAATGAATTTGAATATCATTAATTTTTATTTTGAGTATGAGATCTACAGAAGGATTGTAAATGTGTTAAACTGCAGCACTAGCATATATATCCCATTATAGGATGAGCATATCAGGTGCCTTTACTTCTTAAACATTAGATAAGATTTCCAGTCACATTAAATTTTTTTCTGTATCCCACAGACATCCAGTTAATAATTAAAATCCTCTACCTCTACCCTTGTTGTTTGAAATAAAATTTAATGATAAATGTAAAGATTCTGGGGTCAAATCCTCCTCCTGGACAAGCAATGAGATTTTGTATAGCGAAATAGCCATGTTCTTCTAACAGATTTCAATGGTGCATGCCATTTACTTTGGATTGTAAACCAATACATATTTTTTTGCTTATTCGCTGTAACACGTGTACAAATATGTGCACAATTTCAATAATTTTGTAATCACAGAATTAGTAGGGCACAAGAAAAACTAAAAATTAGCGGGAACATTACTCGTAACTTATAATAAAAATAATTAAATGCTAAATAAACTATTTCAAAATTTGCATATTAAATCATTTAAAAAAATCTAACTTCAAATAAACTTAAACAAAAATGACAGTAATTAAATTTATGTATAAAGTTTCTTTTTTATGACACAAAGTATGAAATTGAGATCTAGTTAAAAGTTACATTTTTATTATTTCGAGTATAAATTCGATTTCAAAATATTTATTCTAATTACATTTGTTGTCTCAATGAAAAGTCCGAAAGAAATTATATTAAGTAAAAGCTTCGCAATAGTGATGAGTTCTTTTGTCGGACATTGTATTGTTTACGGAACAACTTGGAGCATTGGGATTTTCTCTTCTATGTTTCAAGAAGCTCTCCAAGAGGATAATATGGTGCTTTTTTCGTGGATTGGAACAATAAATACTGCTTCTGTATATGCTATAGGCCCAGTGAGTAACCTTATTATGAATAAACTAGGTTATAAATGGACAACAATAATCGGAGGATGCCTATCATCACTGGGTCTAGTCATTTCTTCCTGTGCGTATAATTCCACTGTTATCCTTTTAAGTTTCGGTATTTTGACAGGTACAAATTAATTTAATTTATTCCTAGCAACCAACTTCCATTCTTTACGGTAACGTATTATTTTTAACGTACTTTTCTAAATAAATTTCTTTTATCTTCATTTCTTTTCAAATTACAGATCAATATGAAGCAAATATTAAATAATATCTGTCAATATAAATATTCATCAAGAGCTAAAATACATGCGAAATAGTGAAATAAATTATTAAATTTAATTCATGGAAGCAGTGCTGGATTCATACATAAGCTAGGCAAGTTTCAGCTTGGGGTCCCCCCTTTAAAGAGTTTCAATAATGTTGTTAAGGTTAAAATATTCTGTCAAAATATTTTGGAAAATATTTATAAAAATTTCCCCAGCTTTCCAAAATACTATTTAAAATATAATCCGAGTCTTTCCTAATGTTTTTATATGTTTTTTTATTAGTATATATTATGTTTACTATGTTTATCATTTATGTCTGTATTCGTTTTCAATGAGGTAAAGGTTTTTCTGATAAACAGATTTCCATTCATAACTTTTGAAAAATGTGTAATTTTTTTCGTTTAAAATATTTTGTGGCCAGCAAAGAAATATTTAAAATTAACTTTCCTAGAAAAAAGAATTGATAATGTATTGAATAATTCTAAATTTCGGGGGCCATCTCGCGGGAAAATATTTTTCATTTCCTCGAAATTTTTTTCTCTCATCAATTTTAATTTATGCATTTTTTGCAATTAATTTTATTTATTGTCAATTCCAAAAGAATAAAATAAAATTAATTGAATATTCTATTTTTCTTCACTTTTTATCTGTTTCTATTTTTTTTAAACATTTTATTTATTTTCATTACAACTATAGATCAATTTATTTTATACTATATAATAGAAATTTTCGGCTCTTCTTTTTCAAATTTTTCAAATATAAAAGACATTGCTGGAAATTGGTATTTAATAGGAGAAAATAAATTGATCTGTAGTTGCAATGAAAATAAATGAAATTCACATTAGGCTATGAGTTGTTCGATAATTTATTATTCTTAGGAATCGGGTTAGGAATATCTTATATTCCAATAATAACTATTGTCAGTGTTTATTGTGACATTAATCGAAGCATCGCAGTTGGAATATCAGTATCAGGAGCCGGTATGGGAACATTTCTTTATCCGTGCATGGTATCTATTTTCACTTCTAATTACGGATGGAGAAATACTCTTCTTCTTCTTTCTGGCATCACAATGAATTTGTTTGCTGTTGGTTGCGTTATCAATGAACCGGTCCTACATGGCAATACGGACTCAAGTGTAAACAAGAATTCAATCTTCCCAAGTACCAAACTATATAAACATGGCGAACAATTAAACAACTTCACCAGAAATGACTCAAAAATAAAAGACTCTAAATTAAGAAAAGAATCCCACGAAATATTTTCATATTTTTATAACATATGGTCCATTATTTCTCAAAAATTAAATTTTAATTTGTTTAAATCGTTAAATTTTCTAATTTTATGTTTTAACAATGTACTCGTTCATGGAAGTCTTTCGATAATTTTGTTGTTCTTAAATCGGTACTCCGAATCAAAAGGAAATAATGACTTACGAAATTCTCTAGTTGTCTCTATTTTTGGAATCTTCTGTATCTTTGGTCGTGTTGCATTTGGAATCCTCAAAAGTTTTTCAAAGATAACCGCTGTGAATATTTACAGCGTTTCATTGGCAATTTTAGGATTGTTCGCTTTTAGTTTTCCATTCATTCAGATATACGTTGTAATAATTATATTTACAGGAATTTTGGGATTTTTGAGTTCTCCGTCGGGTTGTCTTCTTCCCGAGGTAGTCGTAGAGATTGTCGGATTAAAAAATTTTAATTTCGCTTTCAGTTATTTGATGATATTCGAAGCAATTGGATTTTTAGTCAGTGGACCTTTAGCAAGTAAATATATTTTCATGTTTCTATTTTGCAAAATTTTAGTAAATTAAAATAAATTAAACATTTAATAACGTCATTCTGAAAATTAAAAATATAATGTGATTGAAAATATATACTAGGGATAATACATAAGGAGACATTCATTAGCATAAGCACGCACTGTTTGTTGGGTTCACAATACATTTCCAATTCTAACCACCAGGCCCGGTACCAGTCATTTGGTGGCCCTAGGAAGAGCTACATGTTGGCTACTCTACCCATATATGATATATCAGTGTCATCACGTCAATGACTTGGAGAAAACTTATTTTCATTTTATTTTCGAGTTTTTTAGTTCCTTTTAACGCTGACATAGATAAATCAAGTTTGCCTAACGGAAGAACACACGTCATGATTATAATTTCTAATTTTTACAAAATGGTTGAATTTCAGAGGTTTATAGATATCAAGATAAGTTATTCCAAAGATAACTATCCTATATTAAAGCTCATCACTGAATGAAAATTTGATTCTTTCCAAACGGAGCTGCTGAGTGATCTTCTTTCTTCGAATCTGGCGTTTTTGTTGACTTTAAGCTGATTTTTATACCTTTGTCTATCATTACTCATCATGGTTATAAATTTCAGTTCAGCCTCAATACGTTTGATGCTGTAAGCTTGAGATATTGATATACATGATCCTTACAATTAATGCAGTTAACAATTTTTTAAATAAATTATTTTGGGTTATTAGTGTTAAAGTCGATACTGATTCTGATTCCTTGTGCTCTTTTCCTCAATTATCAAGATAAAATCTAACAGAAAGACATTTTATTGAATGTCAAAAACATTTGGTACAAAGTTCTCGTTTACACTCTTAGTTCTGTACTCTTTAATAAAAATCGAAAGCAGATGACCCTAAGGGAGACCGCTTTATTCAGATTTAGTAATGAATTTGATCTTCGTAAAATTCAAATTCGCTAATCTTCTTACTCGTTAATCTCGATATAGTACTTTCCTTTCTTCGACCAACTGGCCTTTGCCCAACATCGTCATTTGTTTTTATATTGCTACTAATTCCGCTTACCTACACAATCAAATTAGTATCTACCAAATTTTGAAACTCATAATAATTGAATAGTCACCCTCTCGTCTTTGTTCACAGATCTCTTTTTGCTAATTTAAAACAAATAACTTCAAAAAGATACCTTATTATATTATCCACTGATTCGCCGCTCGAGTTGGGTTTTCTACATGGCCAGGGCTTCCCACATACCTAATAATTTATTCATATATTTTTAATTTGTATTTATTGAATATATATTTCTGAGGATTCCATGTCGGTTTTATATTAGTATATCTGTGTTCGTATCAACGTTTCCCATTCGTACATACCAATTTCCCCTCAGAATACGTCATTTTGATTATTTTTTCAAAATTTTAATTAATTTTTGTAAGTTTTCATAGAGCTCCAGCATGAATCCAACGAATATGTTTATATAATTCAAATGCATTCTATAAACTTTTTATGGTTAAAAATTTTAAATAAAAATAATGAATAAAAATCAAGGGAAGTTACATTTAAGTAAAATTTTTAAAAAAGGTTTCCAAAATGGCTACCGGTTATTATAGCCTATTTGCGGTTTTTTTTCATTTGAAAGCGATGAAGAAATTTTGATCACTTAACTAATGATAAAATCTAAGATTATTATCGCTATTGGGGAATTAGTATTGTTAATAATAACCAGTTGATAATCTATTAATATTTATTTTTAATACAAAATACAAAATACAAATTATTGCCTAAATCTGGTATTATTAAAACACCCGATTTAAATGGCGAATTAATTAATTAAATAATAATGCTAATTATGCGTGCCAGCTTTTATACTTATTATACTTTTTCTTATAATATAATATATATTTTATTTATAAATTAATTATTTAAATATCCCTAACATCTCCCCTGTTTAAAAGGTTTTAGCCATTCAACGTTGCGAATTATAATTTTCCCATCTCTGTCTCGTAATTCATAACTATTTGCATGGATCTTTCTAACAATTACGAAAGGTCCTGTATATCGGTCCTCCTCTTTTTTTCTCAAATCTACTTTAACTAAAACTTCTTCATTTATATCGAATTCTCGGTGTATTCGGTTCTCATTTTTATAATTTAAATTTCTTTGTTTTGATTGCACTTCCTCCACTATTTTACTTCTATCGTTGTATATTCTTTTATTATTGTTCCATTCTCTAGATATCCGAAAACCAAATACTGCTTCTGATGGACTCTTTCCAGTTGTGCTTTGAATGGTAGCATTTAAAGTAAACTCAATTTCAGGTAACACTTCAACCCAATTTCTCTTAAGTTTATCTCTTAATGATGTACTGATAAAATCTCGTATTGTTCGAAATTGTCTTTCAATCAAACCATTAGTGTTATGATGATAAGGGCTAGAAAATTGTAGCTGTATATTGTGATTCTTAGCCAACTCTTTTATCAAGTTAGACTCAAATGTTTTTCCACAATCAACATGAATAATTCTCGGTGCCCCGTATTTTAATATCCAGAATTTCACAATAGTATCCGCTGTAGTTTTTTCGTCCTGCTTTGCTACTGCTGTCAACGAAATGTATCGACTACACATATCTATAATTCCCAAAATATATTTCTTTCCATGAATGTTTGCCTGCAAAGGTCCACAAAAATCTATCGCTATAACCTGAAACGGTTCCGCCACTTGTGTTTTTACAATTATTTCTTTTGTTTTTGTTGTCAATGTTTTTCGTTTCTGGCATATTTCACAACTTTGAATATATTGAGTCGCGATTGTATTTAATTCCTCCATATCGTAATTAACTTTTATATAATCGATTACCTTCTTGCATCCAGCGTGACACAACATTTTGTGCATCTCTTTGAAAAATTCTATTCTATTTACTTTTGGAATCCAAATTTTATTTTCTCTTGTTAAAATTAAATCTTCGATGATTTTAAATCTTGTAGTCTCATTTTTATCAATTGCTTTTCTCATATGTTCTATCTCTTCATTACCTTTTCGCCATTGCAATCCATGTTTAGTAGCTGTCATTGCCAACAATCTGGTTTTTACTTTCTCTGTCTTGGCATCTTCATGGATTTCCAAACACTGTGTACATTTCCCACATTTATCTCTCGATAATGCGTCAGCGTTCGAATGGTCAATTCCTTTTCGATATTTAATATCCATATCTAAACTACTCAAGAAGTTTATCCATGTCTGAAATTGTGCCGTTATAGGTTTTTTTGTTGTCATCATAAATGTTATAGCCTTGTGATCCGTTCTTAGCTGGAATCGCTTGCCGTAAAGATAGTGCTTAAAATGCTGTGCAAAGTAATAAATTGCTAAAAGTTCCTTTCTCGTGATACAGTATCCTATTTCATGTTTACTCATCGTATGTGAACCATAGGCAATAACACGTTCATTACCTAGATCATCAATCTGTGACAAAACAGCTCCTATAGTGTCGAAACTAGCATCCGTATCCAAAATAAATTCTTTCTCATAATCAGGATATATTAGAACTGGTGTAGTTGATAGTGCTTTCTTCAATTCCTCAAAACTTTCTTGACATTCTTGTGACCAAACTAACTTGTCTTTATTGTTTCCGCACATCGATTCTAATATTCTTGCGAATTTTGAATAATTTTTTATAAATTTTCTGTAATAATTACACAGTCCTAAGAAACTCCTCAATTGCTTTAAACATTTTGGTCTTTGAAACCCTTTTATTGCTTCAATTTTAGCTTCATTGACTTTAACACCTTCGCAAGTTATAATGTGACCAAGAAATTTTGTTTCCTTCACCAAAAATTTGCATTTTTCAGGATTTATTCTCAATCCTGCTTCTTTTATTTTTTCTAATACTTCATTTATTCTTTTTATATGATCTTCTTTGTCTTTTGAGAATATTAAAATATCATCTAAATACACTATAGCAATTTTCCATAATAATTTTCCTAAAACCATATTCATTAATTTTTGGAATGTAGCTGGAGCAGCAGCAATCCCGAATGGCATCCTATTAAAGCAGAACTGCCCAGATCTTGTTGAGAACGCTGTCTTTTCTTGCGAATTTGCTGTCAATTCAACCTGATAATACGCGCTTCCCAGATCAATGGTGCTAAAGTACATTGATCCATTTAATGAATCTAACATCTGTTCAATATTAGGCATTGGGAAGATTTGTCTTTCTGTCATTTTATTTAAACTTCTAAAATCTAAACATAATCGAATATCATTTTTCTCCTTCTTCCAGACACATACTAACGGCGTATTCCACGGCGAGTCACACTTCCTAATTATGCCGTTTTCTTCCAAATTTTTAATAGCTTCTTCAATCTTTTCTTCTAGGTGGGCTGGCTGTCTTCTTGGGTTCAAATGGATTGGTCCTTCAACAGTTTTAATATCATGCTTTAATAGATTGGTTTTGCCTATATCCCACTTATCTATCATAAATACTTCGGCATTTTTTTATTACTCCATAAAGTTTGTTGTCACACCTTAATCCTATTAATTCTATTGCTCTTTTAAATCGAAGTTCATCACTCGTTCTTTTCCCAAATTTGGCTTCAATGTTGCATATTTCCATATTAATATATTCGCTTGCATTTTCGATGTTATTTCCGATAACTTTCATTAGTTTTATGTCAAACCTACGTAATAAATCGATTCCTCCAATTATCGACGAAGATACATTTTCAACTACTACAAAAACAATATTTTCTTCTCTACTTCCTATATTTATTCTAAGCTTGATTCTTCCCAAAGTTTTTAATGGACTACTATTTGCGCACCAGATTTTGTCTCCGTGTTCGTTTAAAACTGGATTTCCGATCTCCTTTATAATCGAACTATCAATCACATTCATTCTAGCTCCTGTATTCAACAAACAATTCTTAAAGTAATTATTTATGCCTATTATTACACTTGGACGTCCACCCATTTTATCATAAACAATATTATACTCATCCTTCTTCAAATATGTTTCACTTCTATATTGTATTTTACAGTCACATGTATCAAATATTTTATCCTTTTCATTATGTACATAAATCATATTTTCTGGTTTTTTTAATTTTTTTACGTCATCTATCGATAAAATCTGAGTACAATTATTTTTACATTCTTTTTTATTATCGTCATCAATTTGTATTTTTTCAAAATTGTTTTCATTAGGCATATTTAAAATAATTGCATCATGAATATCCGTAACTTTATTTTTTACACTTTCTATTATATCACATTGATTCGCTTTTTTAAAATTTGTTTCTAGCTCATTATTTTCTCCAACTATATCGATATTTCCTACAATTCTACTGCTACCATTATTTCTGATTACATTATTCTCATCTAACATTTTATTATTTACTTTATTTAAATTATCTACTAAAGGACTTATACTATTCACGTTATTATTAATATTTTCTACATTATATACATTATTTACAAAAGGAATTATACTATTCACTTTACTACTAATACTATTAATATATTTATATCTACTTATACAATTATACTGGCATACACAATCGTCATTATTACCCATTAATTCATTGCTCCGATCATCTCGCCCAACGATGGAGCTTCTTGGTTTGGGTAGTCTTCGTCTTGGCATGAAATCTTTTCGTCGTTCTCGGCTTGATCAGTCTGAAACGCGGCTACCTGTGTTCGTCTCGGTGGTCCCCGCTCGTCTGCGTATCTTCTTCTGTCTGTCTGATTCCAGCATTGAAATCGTAGGTGGACTCTTCTACCGCATCCTGAGCACGATATTGATGGGCATTCTCTTCTGTTGTGTCCAATATCTTTACACGCAAAACATCTCATCTCTGCATTCTGTGTTCTCTGATTGCACTCTCTGGATTGGTGCCCTTCTTTTCCACATTGGAAGCATTTCTGAATCCTTGGTTTCCGACATTCTCGACTCATATGACCCACCTCCTGACAATTCCAACATGTAATAACTGATCTGCTTCTAACCGGCATTTCTCTTTGTTGGAATCTGTTCTGGAAATTATCGGCTTTCATCCTCGGTGTTGAATCATATCTGTGTTCACTTCGTTGTGAATTTGTAAAAGTTCTGCTTTGGTTCTGTCTATCGGCAAATCCTTGTCTCGTCTTGACAATACTCGCAAATGTTTCCTTCCTTCTATTCAAAACTGAAATTCCGGATACTTCAATGTTTATATCATCGACCTTCTTTATCACTCCTTTTATTTCGTCGACGCTCATCGCATCTCTCATCTTTATTTCTTTCTGTGTATCCTTGTCTTTGATACAATGGACCAAAAAATATGACATTAATTCTTTCTTGTCCCATTTGTGCTTCAGAACTTGGTCAACCATCTTTTCTATTTTTTCGAAATATACTGGGGCAGTATCATCATTCTTTTCATAATTTCAGAGGGTTAGAATATCCCCTATCAACGTCGTTGGTTTCTTGAAAGCCTTTTTCAATCTGTCTTCAAAACAAATTTCATTTTCTTCTATTGCTTCATAAATTGGCAACAACTCTCTTGTGATTAAACATTTGATCATCATACTTTGACTGGCTTGTTCTAGTTCACATAATTGGAAATACCTCTTGCATTCTCCAATAAAAACGCCTACATCGACGCTGCCATCGTAAATATCCGGGATCATTTTATTGATCATTGCCAGGGTCGCCATGTTAATAATAACCAGTTGATAATCTATTAATATTTATTTTTAATACAAAATACAAAATACAAATTATTGCCTAAATCTGGTATTATTAAAACACCCGATTTAAATGGCGAATTAATTAATTAAATAATAATGCTAATTATGCGTGCCAGCTTTTATACTTATTATACTTTTTCTTATAATATAATATATATTTTATTTATAAATTAATTATTTAAATATCCCTAACANTATATAAATCTGGCCCTACTTGTAATAATTATTATTTTTTAGTTTATTTGTTGGTTTGAATAATATGGTACGTGTTTATTTAGTTTTATCTTTTATTTTAGACATAAAATTAAAATTTTATTAATACATTTTATAAATTGAAGCGTCCTTTACTAGTCGGTAAGCTTACTTTATAATAGAATTTTAAATGGTTAGCATAACGTCAGATCTATGTAAATAGAAAGTGAGTTAAAAATTACAGACTCATGGGAGTCTTGTCGACAAAATTTATTTTTGACATGGTCAGAGATGATTTCCATGAGGTTTGTCCAGAAATTGAAGTGCTTTCACAAAGTGCAAATATGAAAGTGTTGATATCAATGAGCTGTTGAAATGGAAAGCATAACACCTCGAATGAAGAGTTGATTGAAATAGATTGGAATGTCATAAGCAGAGGAAAAGGTAATTATAAATGAACTTCAAATTCAAAAAAAAATTCGAAGTTAATCCTAATCTAACAAAAAATTTCCAAAATTAGAAGCAAAATTTCGAATAATTTATTACGAAACAAAAAAATGTACCTACAAAAGAAAAAAAAACCCTTGGAATTAACTATATTTTGGAATTAAAGGATATTTGATTAATTTTCTTTTTTATGGAGTTACACGAATTGGTATAATACAAATAAACTCAAATCGTAAGGTCTTGAAACTTATTTATCGTTTCTGTTGTTTAAGGAAAAGAAAGATTCAATCAGAAAGATCAGCTATATTTCGTAGCTAATTATTTCAATTAATAAACATTGACAAAAAAGCTTATTTGTTTATTTAAATTATGCTAATATTATATTATTATTATTATTATTATTATTATTATTATTATTATTATTATTATTATTATTATTATTATTATTATTATTATTATTATTATTATTAATATTATTATTATTATTATTATTATTATTATTATTATTATTATTATTTTATTATTATTATTATTATTATTATTATTATTATTATTATTATTATTATTCTAATAAACAATATACATTTTTCAAATTTCTCTCAGGTGTAATTTATGTCTCCACAAAGAGCTTCTATAAAGTTTTTGCTCTTAGTTCAATACTTCTAATTGTTGGTAATGTAGTTATGATTATTCCTGGAAGAACCAAATTTCAAAGGCTCGTGAACGATTAAAGAAAAAAATGTTTAGTTGAATATTCTCATTTACCAAATTTGAATCTAAATTCATCATTCAAATATGGAGCGTTTGAAAACATTGTTAAGTATAAATAAATGATAAGTATTGGCATTTTTATTTCCACTGATTAGACTTTGAGTATGTTGCTTGAATAAAAATAGATCAGCCTAAATGCTAGATAATAAAAACAATTATGATTCAAACAGATTTATAACATTTGTTAGGGACCACATGTTTTCAAATTTTTAAAAATTTACACCTTACTATTTATTCATCATCCATTTACCTATAATGTCTTTCTTCCTAGCAGATTCTCTTATTTGCCTCCCATACTGACCACGTCTCTCTTTTATAACTATTAATATATATATATATATATATATATATATATATATATATATATATATATATATATATATATATATATATATATATATATATATATATATATATATATATATATATATATATATATATATATATATAATGGCTCCCTTATTCGTCGAATTCTCCAAATTTACCACTTCAGTGATCGCCTATTTTCAAATTTAAAGTGAATTAAATTTATGCGCAGGTAATAATGAAAACAACAATTTTGTTTAAATATTATAATAATTTTATTTTATAAAAGTTTGCTCACGTATTCGCGCATTGTTCATGACAAACATGTCTTTTCAAATATCAATTAATAATTTTTTGGCTTCTAAAACTAATTTATCAAATTATTAGTTTGTTGAAGATTATGAAATTCAAATAATTCAAGAATATTTTATTAAATTTGGATTTACAGAATCTAATAGCATTAACAAAAGTAAAAATTAAAGTTGCTACGTTTCAATTTTTTTGCCTAATATCCGATGGACTTCACGCCAAATTATACAATCATAATGGCAAAATCTATGAGAGAAATGTAGAATTATATGGTACTGTAAGTGAGCAAAACTATTTACTAAGATAATGTTGAGAATATGTTTCCAAAGCCAAATAAAGACATTTCTAGAGAATTATTTGAGAAAAAATCATCAAGAACGAAAAATTGACAAAATTTTATCACTATAAATTGAGAAGCTGGTATAATAAAAGGAAAAGAAATCAAGAATCTTGAATTGATCGATGTTTAATTATTCATAGCAAAAAAGTATCTAGGAAAATTTAAATCTTATACTAAAGCACCTACATGAAAAATGTAATTAATTGAATCAAAGATTGGATGTCGACTATCACCACATGGAACGTACAGAGCATTATCAGAATTTTAATTAAATGTTAATTGCCTTTACCTTTAAGTCTGATATTCTCTAACTGTATTTATTTGACTAATTGTTTGAATGAAGTTTGAGAAAATTAAAAATTAATCCCAATCGGGATGTGAAGAAAAAAGTATTCATTACTAAATATAATACTTTTTATGCTATTCATTTTCGAGCTTCTAGAGATAGATAACTTCCAAATAACCTTTTGCTAAAGTCTTAATCCTTATGTAAGTGATTTCTTGAGAAAAATTGGACATGACGAGAAAAAACCGTAATTCTTTCTAAATTCCAGCTATATTTTGTCTTAATATCAGCCACTAAAAAGAATACCGAGCTAAGGAGTTTATTCGAAATGAAATGTTTAACGAATCAAAAAGCTTTCGAGGGAAAAATGTTATTTATCAACTCATAATTTTTTTCTTCACTAACATTTCTGGTAGGTTCTTATTAACGCGATCGCTAATTCGATGTTACCTGATATCGAACAAATTTCCATGATTTGCAAAAATTGGCTGCACCTATGTACCTTGAAAATCGGTAAAATCACAACCAATAAACAAAAGCTCTTTTCTCCACTCATAATTCTTCTGATAAACAGAAAACATCAATTATTACAAAATAGTTAATTTTATGTATATTTCAAAATCATCAACTAATTATTAATGTGAAGGCTGTTGCTATTTTTTTTTGTAGTAATAAATTGAATTGTGGGATCGATTTTTACAAAGCAACGCGCATATCCCGGTGAACATTCAAATGATCTCAATTTTTTGTCATTATCTTTACAAGTGCGTAAAAGCCCGTTACGCAGAAATAAACGGCGGGAAAATGAAATTATAGCTTGTTTTTTTTTTTTCAAGTGTTTTTAAATTGATATTAATTTTTAACAAGGGATTTGTTTTAAGATAGATAAGCTCATCTTTTGCAAGGTCAGTATTATCGAGGGTCAATATCACAAAAAAATCGATTACGAATCCACAGCTAATTTTTTATCCTATCCATATTCAAATAATTTTCAAATGAAATTTGACATACATCCAGGTGTTCAAACTTAAAAATTAATATTAAAACTTATAATTATACTTACCTCTATACAGAATCAAACGGTTTCTATATCAAATACCTGTTGGGGTTATAAAATAATAAAATTAAAATTGAATTATATTTGTAATAAAAGGATTGAGAGAAGGGTAATATTGGTCAAGGAGAGAACTGACAATACGAAGATATAAAATGGGTAGAAAGGCTCGAGAAGGTGCATTAGCAGTGCTCGAAGGGAGACGGGATAGCCGGGATATTATCCCGGCATTGATTATGTAGGCGGAATGGCATCCCGGCACTTCATTTCATATAATCTATAGGTTTATCCCGGTACTTATTTCATTTTATAGGCACACAAATACTGCAATTAAGGTCACACATAGTACATCCATATATGTATGTATATATATATTCTCTATTCTCTATTCTCTATTCAATTAAGAATTTCCCAAGCAGCAGTAATGGATAGGTAGGTATATTCTCTTATTTATTTTAGTTAAACCAGCAAGTTGTTTGTTGAGTTATTTATACTGCGACCCCCTCTATATATAATGTGTGCATGATTTCACATGCAGAGAGCTGTTATAATTAACGTGATAAGAAAACATATATGTGCTACGCAGATATACATACACATGCACATATTGACAATCACAATATGTAAGAGATAGGACCGCTTCAATGCCTTTATCGTACTTCTTATCCACTGTATATAGTATGAGTTTTGATGTATTAAAGGTGTGTGTGTGTGAAAGTGTAGGAATGAATGGGTGGACACCCCCCCCAAAATAATTTGTTGGACACCCCCCAAAGTTTTGCAACACCCCCAACTGAAAATTTCTGCATAAAAGCCTGGAATCCCGGGTGCCATAGCATGCCTATCCCGGCACATATTTTGTTCCACTTCGAGCACTGTGCATTAGTATATGGGAAAAGGTGATTGGAGAAAAATCGATGAAAAATTCATAAGTTCGAATTTAAGTCTGAACAATTGATCATGGGGGAACAGATAGCGGGGAATATTATGGTGATAACGGAATTTTCAGAAAGTGCTAGGAAGAGTGCGAAAATGTGCGTAAGAGGAAAAACATGGAAATGAAATTAATTAGCTTGTAGAAACACCGAGCTGCGTATAAAAAGAATAAAGTAAACAGAAGAAAGATTTGGGTCCATTATCGTGTCACAATGATTGATGGGAGAAGACCAAGAAAAAGATAGTGCATGCAGAAAGGCTATGGTGGGCAATTAATTACCTTTGTTCGTTTGACCATTCTGGGTGACAGCCGAAGCAAGTTATGTGGAATCGAATGTTAAGAGATAGATAGGCTCGGCAATAACCATTTGTAATCCCGATTTCGAAGATGGAAAAATCAGAGCAAACTCGTATTTTGCCCCAGTTAGGGTTAGAAGGAAACTAGTTTAGGAACAGTAGAAAGACGAATTAGGATGTTTAGGGAAAAGAAAATATAGAATCAGGAGATACGTGTAAATTGAAAAGGAATCAAGTCGAATAGAAAAGGAAAACATGGTCAAGAGAAGCTAAGGAATAAAAAAGGTGAATATTATCTTTTGTCAAAGCATCATCAACAAGCGGAGAATCAGTCAAACTCGTAAACTTTGGTTATTGATTATTTATTGTCTAAAGAAATATATTTTTGTGATTCAAATATACGTTGGGTAGTTTATTGTTTTGATTAAAATGACACGTGGAGTCAGATGGTATCGACTTGAATCAGCGAAAACCTAACATACCTATAAATATAGAAATTTAAATTAATGAAAACATAATAACAGAAGCTTAAGAATTATTTTCAAGATTTTGCAAAACACCAATTTGAGTTATTGTATTTCCAGCTGCTTGCAGGAAATCCTGATCTTTCTCGAAGATGTATAAATAAAAATTTGTTGGGTTTTTGGTTAATTTAAGTCGCTTCCCTCTGACTCCTCGTGTCCTTTAAATCAAAACAATAACGACCCAACGTATATTGAAATAACAAAATTTACAATCTTTTCTCAACACTTTACAATCAATAATCAAAGTTACGTTTGTACCGATTCTCCGCTCGGTGTTGATGCTTTGATAAAGATAATATTCACCTCTTATTCCCTTAGGTTCTCTTGGCCAACGTTTTCCTTTTGTTTCTTTGATTTGATCCTTTTTCACTCTTGTTATTCTTATTCTATCTCTACTTTTCCCCTAATCTCCTAAATTCGTTTTTCTTTTCCTAAGCTCGATTTCTTCTTACCCTACCGGAGGCAAAATGCCGATTTGCTCTGAATTTCCCCTTCTTTATATACTCTTCGAAATCGGGATGACAAATGGTTATTACCGAGCCAATCTTTCACTAGACATTTGCTTCCACGTATCTGCTTTGGCTGTCACCCATAATGGTCCAACGAACAAAGATAATTAATGGCCCGTGCGGCCTTTCTACACGCACTATCTTCTCCTTACTCTTTTCCAATTAATTATTGTATCAAGCTAATGGGCCCAAATCTTCCTTCAGTTTACTTTTCTTCTTGTTTACCCAGCTCGTGTTTCCTTCATCTCTCCGGTTTCCCATTAGCTCGGGTCTTCAATTAGCCAATTAATTAATTAACGTTTTCTGTTTTTTACACATTTGAATGCTTTTCGACCCTTCCTAACCATTTTCTGATAAATTCCTAATCATCATCTTGTTGACCATTAGCTACTCTATACCTGTCCCGTTTTCCAAATTCGATTTCGATAATTTTACAATTTATTGATTTTTCTCGGATTTCCGGATTCTTACCTTTCGCCAATTGCTTTTGGCCTTTTCTAATACTGCTTCCATCACACTTTCCTTTACTATCAATTCTGTGCATGATCACGCTTTTATTTGTCTTTTTTCTTCACTTACTTTTTATTTAAATTATTAACCTAAATTTCATTTAAATTTATTTTAGTTTACGGACCTCGACAAATTAAAAAAACTGAAATTTAAAAAATTAAAATTTATTATTGATTTTATTGTCACCTGAATTTAAAAATATTAAAAAATATTAAATATATTCATTTCTAAATCTCAGTCAAACATGTTTAAAAACCCCTCAAAATTTAAAAGATTAGCTTGTTCTGAAAACGCTGGATATTGTGCTCCATCCATTTCTGGAGCAAATGTGTTATTCTGCAAAACCTGATGCGACTGCCCTCCAACATTCTCATTACATTCCGCACATTTTGCTATCTGATTTGCTCCCCCGCATTCACCAATAACATAATAATGACCTAGAAAATTAACAATTATTAGCAAATATATCAGTGATTACCATTTGGACATTTGAACCAACGGCCTTTTCCTAGTCCTATCGCATTCACAATTTGTACACGCTCGACTTCTGTGATTCCCATGTTAGGTAAGTTTCTTTTCTCTACATATTTCTTCCAATTTGCATGGAAATCCTTAGCAAACTCTCCAGAAAAACTGTAACAACGCTTCAACTGGTCAATGAAATCCGGTACCTCCTTTAAAAATGGATCAGACTTTCGGCTTGCAGTTAATTTTAAAATTAAGTTAATTCGATCGAACTCGGCATTGAATTGATCAATTTCAAAATTACTGAATTTCCTTTTGATTGGATTCAACCACTCGACCAGCAAACGAATGCACTTAGCCACGTAGTGATAGTCAACATCTAATATTCTGTCCAATGATTCGTATTTGATGAACAATACCGAATAGATGTTATAGACTAAATCTAGAGATCTGTTGTACTTGGAGGTTTCATAATTTGAGAGTGGTTCGTCATCTCGACTGATTTTTGAAAAATAATTATTCGTTTTTAATTTTTGACACATGTCATTGATTTTCGAGTAAACTTTTTCCAATTGTTTGATAAATTTGATGAAATCGGTGTTTTGCTCATTTCTACTGATGAGTTTCTGTACAGCTTTGATATCGTGATAGATTTTACGAACGATGTTCAAATATCGGAAGCAGCTGCGCTTGTTAATGATCGTATTGCATTTTGGACAGCGTTTTGGAACGATTTCTCCATTGTCAGTCGGAACAATGGCCATATACATGTCCATTGATTCACATTCAAAGCTGTGTCCACAAGTCCATAGAGTGATAAATTTCGCGTCTTCATTGTCTTCAGTTCCGAAAAATATATCTTTCAATTCTGGGTCACATTTCATACAAATTGTTCGGCACGGTTCTCCACATATTCCGTAGCACTGGAATCGCTTCTTACATTGTGTGCAATCAAGCATTTTCAAACAACTTTCATTGCATAAATCTCTATTGCAATTTTCATAACATTTCTTCGTACATTTTTTATGTTTACATTTCCATCGACAATTCTCATTACAAGGCACACAATCATCTCCACACTTCTTCGGACAAGCATTATGAGAACATCCTTCTTCGCAGTTTTCATTGCATGGTGGACAGTAAAATGAACATTTTGATTTACACGCGTGACCGCAAATTAATTGATTATTACACTTTTTTGAACAGTTTTCATGGAGCCTACCGGAATTACAGGTACCGCAGCTTCCTATACATTGATGCTCACAATCTAGGATTTTTTTACATTTTTCTTTACATAGTAAAACTTTATCTGAGCACTGAAAATTTCCTTCATGTCCGCATTCTGGGGATACCTTCATTACCATTTGCTGACAATCTGTACATTTATCTTTGCACATGCGTATACAATGATGACCACAAGGTAACAAACGACCACATTCATTTCTGCATAAATTGGATTCCGGATTTTGATAGCATTGTAGCTCTTGAACATGCTCACAGCCGGGTATCAATTTATCAATCGGTATGAGACAATTTGCACAAGTTTCCCAACATTTCAACTTACATCGATGCCCATTCGGACATAACTTAGTGCATTTTTCTAAACAGCGAACATTTTGATGATTTCTATCCAAAAAGTGACAGGCCCGTCTACATGCATGCCCACATACCAATCTTTGGTTGCACAACTCTTCACATCCACCTTCGGGATATTTACTGAAATCACTATAATGTTTGATTTCCAGCCGTTTTTCGGGATGGTTTTGACAGAGCAAAGTTAACGTATTTCCTAACAGTCGTTTTCTCCGCAATTCCTGGCAGATATTCTTCCACAACTGACTCCTATCGGCCAATATTTGAAAATTCCCAAATACAAACAATCCAAATTTTGCCCTCGACAAACAAACACAAATTCTATTTTCTATACTTAGAAATCCGATTTTTTCCTCAGTATTCGATCTGACCAGAGAAAGAATGATAATTTCATTTTCTTCACCTTGGTAATTGTCAACAACACAAACACGAATTCCCTCGAACGGGTTTTTCGGCATTTTGCTACGTAATAGAAACAACTGCCCACTATACAACGTTAAAATGGTAATCGAGCGATTTTCGACTCCATTTTTCATTAGATGCCGACAGAAACTCACCACGAAATTTGCCTCGAATTCATTGGTGTAGCTACTGATTTCATCGTTTCGGGTTTCCGGTTGATCATGGTCTAGAAAATAAAGATTGGAACTGAGAGCTGGCACATTAGGATAATTGAGAACCGATTCGTGGTTTTTTAGATTTTCATAGATATATTTCATAATTTCCGCAATTTCCGGCCTCATTCGGTGCTGTAATTCCAGCGTATTGAAATGTAGATTGTTATTTATCAACCGTTCAAACAACGACAAATCTAAGTTATAGCGTTTTGCTAATTCATACACTGTGGGATTAGGTTTCAATTGTTTGTGATCTCCAATCAGAATCAAATGCTCACAGCCGGGATTCAATGAGCCAATGATATGACTTTCGAGAACTTCTGCAGCTTCTTCAACGATAATAATTTTGCATTGTATTTGTGCCAAAACTCTTCCATATCGAGCGGCTCCAGTAGTTGTCATTCCGATTACACTTTGCTTCATCATTACTTTACGATCTTCTTCGAAATTGATTTCATTTAACTGACCACTAAGATTGTCATACTCTGTTTCAAGGCTCTTCGATTTTGTATTCAAAAAATCAATATATTTCGACCTCCAGAACCTATAAGCTTTCCAACGGTCATTAATACTGAGCCTATCGAGATTCCTTATGCGATGCATTTGTTCTTCTGTCATTTGATCTGATGAACGTAACTTTTTTATCATCAACCTTTTATTGAGTTTGCTTTTAACCATAATAAATCCATCATCAGGCATGTGCATAATGTCTTCATTGAATGTTACTGATGTCAATCTTCCGATTTCATTTTGCAATTCCAAATTTATATTGCCAATATCCTCTTCGTCAATATCTAGTCGACGATGGTTGTTGATGAAATTCACCTCCAAATCTTCATCACCTTCATCCCCATCAGCATCATCGTCTTTCATCAAATCCAATTGAGCATCAATTATGACATCGTTGATGTTTTTCATCATTTCTTCATACATAATCCATTCGACGATGTTGTCCAATAGTGACTCTATATTCGACTGTTCCATCCTGGACATAACTCCAGTCAACCAATTACGAATTCCAATTTCTTCTAAATAATGAAAATGCATATCGTCCATATAAACTTTGAAGTTATGAACATCCAATAAGGATTCATGGGAAATGTTGAGTCGTGCTTGAATTGATAGAATATCACCCTTTAAATTACGCATTTTTTCAACAACAGTTCGCCTCCTATGACCGGTATCAATGTTATGTTCTTTCCGTTTCCAGTTGAGCAAAGAATAGTTTTGTAATAACTCCGACTGAGATCGGTTACCGATTCTAATTATGCGATTATTGAACTTGGATATTCCTTCTAGAAACTGATCCAATGCATGATTAGTGTAACAGACTACTAATATCGGTCCAAATCTGGCAATTTGATTTTGTACATTATCTAATAAACACCGACATATTTTCAATCCTAAATAGGTTTTCCCTGTTCCAGGTGGACCTTGAATTATAGCTATTTCTTTGGTGAGTGCAGTTTTGAAAGCCTGGAATTGGGACTCATCCAATTCTAATTCGATCGCTCTCGGCCACGAAGAAGTCTCATTTCCAGGATAGAAAACAAATTTCATAAATTCGTACTGTAATCCCATATTCCGTAGAAGATACGTCGGCAATTTAATATTTTCATCGGCAAATACGAGAAATTTTTGTAAACAAAGATTTTCTTTATTTGTTTCTTGCAATTTCAACAGAACGTGTCGATAGCTTTCAAACATATTCGTAGTTTCAACGATTGTATAGTTTTTTTCTTTTTCCGGAGTGCAATTGCAGAATTTAACCGAAATAATGCCTTGCTCTAAATCTTTGATATCTCGATTGGCAACGATAGCAAATAAAAGAGTTTTAAAATTGTCGTGAGATAGACACAGTAGAGATCCATAGAGAAACCGTTTCGATTGGATCCATTTCACGCGTTTAAAGTGAGAAATATCGAATTTCAAATTGAAAATGATTCCACTTCGCTCAGCTGGTAAAGAATTAAGGATAAATACTTTTTTGTATATACGAATATCAAGACGTCTTTTTACATGATCGTGCTTCAACAATGAGATTCCTTCTCTGAGTGGTTGAATGAAATCTTCTCTCATTAATCGAAATTGCACATCCAAATAATCATCAACAGACTTATAAATGCCTATTTCTTTGTTTTGACGAAGAAAGACTTCGTTCCTACTGATATTTAAATCTTCTGCAGTAGGAAAAATACTCATTTCCCGATAGTCATTTGGCGGTTCTATATTTTGATCAAAACTCGACTGTTTACGTGTATCTTTCTTCACTTCTTTGGGATATGGAGACGAATTATTTACGAGATACTCTAAATCCTTCAAACTGCCCAATATTGTATCATCAATCAATTGGTTGTTACGAAGATTATCAGAAAGAAGTAATATATTGTGAACCCTTGGACCCAAAGCATCATAGGCTAGACCTGGTATAGCTTCAAAAAGTAGTTTGAAAAACTGAATTACTAACTGAAGGACACCTAAATCGCAGTTACGATGCATTTGGACACTAATTAACTGATCTAGAGATTTTGTCGAGAAATTAGATTCAATGATATATTGGAGAAATTCTCTAAAGTTTCTTTCCATCAACAGATTTTTGCTAGCTTTCAATGTAACTTTCATTAACAGAGAGATTATTTCTTCAGTGTGCTTGTTGGAATTGTGTAAAAAGGTTTTTATTTTAATTTTTGGATCCAGTAAATCCAGGGCAATATTTCCTTGATAATCATCCAATAACATTTTCGATAAAAGATTTTTGGTTTGATAAAAGGTAAATACGTTTACTTCACCTTTATTTCTGAAAAAAATGTTAATGTATTAACATTTGAATCAAATAAATTAGTGGTTCCCAACCTTCTTCATATGAGACCCGAAATCCATTAAGCACTTATGGAATTGAAAGACAGGAAAAAAGAAGAAGAAAGTTAATAGTCGTGGAACACAAATACAAAATTTTTTCGCTTACTGAGACGTATTGTAGTGTAAATTCGATTTTATAAGTTTTTTTATAGAATGTAATATTCTCCCGAAAGAAGGTAGGAACCACCGGAGTAAATATATAAGAAAATTGGTGGGTTTGATTTGGTGTTATGAAAAATTTCCGCTTGAGGCGAGGGGCATGGGAAAGACATTTTCACGATCCGTTAGCTCGAAGAGAATTTTGTTTCTTCTATATCTCAATATTTTATTAAAAGATGTAAAATATTATGGTAAGAAAAAATCGAAATAAAAGAAATTATCACAAATTTTTGGTTTGTGCTTCTATATGAAGGAGTGTCACCTCTGAGTAAGAATGAGTTATCGCGCCCCATACTCTTCCATGACAACTTAAATATCACTATAAGAAAACTATTTTAGATTTTTGAATGAATCTGAATTAACTTTGGAGTCCATCAGAAAAAAGATGCGTATTCTTATATTCTTATAATTAAATCCACGAAAAGTTTTTTTTCTTTTGCTACGAATACAAGGAAAAAGAAATTAATCGATAATCTTCGAAAACAATACTAAGAAGTATTAGTAGGTGTCAATCGTATTAGGGTAAATATTTTTTTATTATAGGACATGTTAACAATTATTGATCTGAGTCTAAGCATGATTTAGTAAGAACAACAATCTCTCTTTAACTCTCTCTTCTTTTAATTCACAAGAAAAACTACACAACTTCAAAGTCGATAATTTCTTCGAAATATGATTACTCCTGAGATTGCCCATTTATAGGACATGTGTATTATTTACTTGTCTTTATTATTACTTAAAGTTTATTTGCACTTGTTTACGTAATTGCCAATATTATTTTTCTTTTTGAAAAAATAAACCTTTCTCTATTTCTACTGATAGTTCTGGTCTTCCACCCAACGAAGGATTCCTTAGCCAAACATTTATACAAACCTCGCTCTTATAATTATTCTATTCCTTGCTCAGAAAGAATTATTTTATAACATCTACATCTCTCTGTTTCAGTTATGGTTTATGTTATTTTAGGACATAAAACATTTTAAAGCTCCTTTGTCCTGAGGCCAATGCGGATGGTTGTCAATAAATCAAAGAAATTCATACTACAGAACTCAAGTGAGTGAACGAATCAATAAACAATGATTAATAGACAGTTAACTAGATCTGTAATAGACAGTAAAGTGAGGAGTACAAAGATTTGACAAATGACAGATAATTTGTTAGTAAACAGATATAAAGAATATTGCTCCACGACCTTGAAGTGGCTTTGTCAAGTTGGGTTAAGTCAATTTAATTTGTTTCCTGGCATAAATATTATTTTGAACAAATTCAAAAATTCAATTTAATTTCAAATTAACAAAAACCACTCGAAATCTCCAATCACAATCGATATTATTAATTCAAATTCCAATAAATTCAATAATAAATCACAAGGAAAAATTCTAAATTTCGACAATTTCACAAATTAAAAGTTCATTAAATGAGTGAATGTTATTTGCTTAATGCGATTTGATTTTTCTTGTTCAATCTATATATTCATCGTAGTTTGTTGGACGTATTTGATTAATGCGATTAAAACGGAGAACATTGCACGCTATCAAAATTTCAGATCGATCTAATCATGGAAAGTGGTTTAATTGTAAAAATATTGATATGTCAAATCTAGTATTATTTCCTTATTTCAATATAAATTCTTATCGATTCATTAATTTCGGATTAAAGAGATAACGTAATATAGAGTTTCGAAAATAATGTTTTTATTGTTGATTTTTTAATCATTAATTTCTTCAAAAAATATTTTCTCGAAATTACCTATTTATGTTCCTCATTATGTGACAAAATCGTTCAAATCATTCACCCAGTTCAGTTGTTTGTAGAAAAACCTTTTTCCGTGAAATAAAGATTGGATTTATTCATAAACGTATCAAACACCTGAAAATCTTGGTTACTCCCTTATGTACCACAGCTGGAACTTCCTCGCCACTGGAGTCAATAAAAGGCAAATAAAACTTCGTTTTTATCAGAAAGAAAATATCTGAAGATCAAGGTTAAAATTTCTTAGGTAAATTTTCTAAAACAGAGTTTTCTAATTGCTTAGAGTTGGTAAAAAGATTTAAATTTTAATAAATCGATTAGACTTGGTTATATGATTTAGCCTGAACGATGAAGGCAAAGCAATGCGACAAAAATTACTTCGTAGCAACTTTAACACGAAATAACTTTTCGGCTAACAAAATCCACCGCTTTCTTGTCAAAATTTGGGGTGCAGAGAACGTCGTTAGCCGTCAGAGAGTATAGCAGATTACCAAAGAGTTTGCAGGAGAACAGGGAACCCTTTTTGAGCGAATAAAAGGTTCAGGAAGTCCAAGAACGAGCACTGAAGAAAAGAATATCATAATTGTACGTGAAATGATTGAGGAAGATTGCCACTTATGTTGTCCAGCCGTTTCAAGAGTCACAGACATTGAAAAACGAGAAAGAACTTGAAAAGAAATCACTTTGTAGCAGACGGGTTCCTCACATTTTGACTGATAATTACAAGAAAATCAGAATCACTTGCTGTCAAGAAATGTTGAATGTTTATTTGGAATGAAGGGCTAAGGAAAAGATCATTGTGATCGATGAAAAATGGATTTACCTTCGAGACGTACTTTCAAAAGAATTTGCCTGCCCATATAGATATTAAATAATGCATTTAGTGTAAAATTCTATGGCAAATTAATAAATATCATAATGGACCAATAGAAACCTTATTAAAAATCGATTTCGGCACTCATTCAACATCATGCTTATATGCTGCATAAAATATCTTTCAAAGTTACATATATAGACTTAAGATATTAAAAATATACTAAATGGAAATATTGCCACCTCGCCCCCACCCCCCCCCGTCTCCCTCACCCCATCACAAAATCCACAAATCGAAGCCTGTGTGTAATCCTCATTATTTGTTGTTGGTTAACATTGTATTTGAATATGCTTAACAATTATTCAAGTCGAAATTAATTTATATTGTTGAATTCGGAAACAGTGGAGCTATCCCCCTCTTTACACCCTTATAATAAAAACCACTATCATCACGATTGATTCTGCCTGCCAAATATTTATCAGGAATTCAACTTTCGTTACTATCCAAGTAAATTTTATTTTGTTATGTAATTTATTAAATAATTAATTATATAAATATTTTAAAGTTTATTAAAAATTATTTTGAAAGAAATTTAAAATATATCAGGATCTTATCAATATACATACGAAATATTCTTGCTAAACTTATTCCATGACTCTGATGAATCAAAACCATTCGAATTTTCATTATTTCTTGTATCGTTATTGTCTTTTCTCTCGTAATTAGCTCTAGAGTTTGCTTCATTGCGAGTATTTGGAGGATTTTGATTCATATTTCTATTAGAACGAAATCTATCGTTACGTCCATTTTGTTCAAAACCAGATATATGATCATTTGAATTCTCATTGAAATCCCTTCTTTCCTGTCTCGAACCTTGACCCCCACCTCGACCCCTACCTCGACTAGTACCACGGTTATTGCCTCGATAATTAGTATTTGGATCACGAGAGTTTCTTCTGTAACCTATATTTTAAATTAGAAAATTAAATTAGGAAATTCATTAAAAAAACATCAACAAACTCATCGGTTTTCCAAGAAATATATAAATAAATGACCTTCAAACCAAAAATTAAACAAAACTTTAAAAATATTTATACAAAACTTTTTTTCAGGAACATAAATATTAAACAATAATTAAATTTTATATAAATGTTATAAATTAAAATGTATTGGAAATTTAAATATTATTATTTTAAATATTTTACTTTTGATTCATATATAAATATAGTTACATTACAACCTTCCTTGAATTATCCCAAACTATTAATAATTGTTGATCAAAATAATTGTGTTGGAACCAGGAAAATTTGTTTGATCGAAGCTAAAACACCGAAGCAAGAACTGTCCCAAGCTAACTTAAATTATTTTCAAAAAACAAGTAACACAAAATTAATAAAATGTTACATTTAAGAAAATAATTGTAGGGTTTACGGTAGTGTTAGCGTTTCTGAGAAGAAAATGACCATTAGCAAAATTGAGAGGTGCTGTATAATGACCCTTACGTTAACATACATGATTTACAGATCTTCCGACCAATGTATCTATGACAATTGCTATGTTGGTGCTGTCCATTTATCGTTGAGAGTCAGGAGGCAGGACCTGCTGCTTTACAATACTCCCTCCTTTACTCTCTACGGATTCGTGACTGCCGATAGAAGGTCTTAGGTCAAAAATGGCACAGTAAACTAATTTGTTATTTCGGGCACCGAATTGACGTTCCTGGTTATCCGCGTGTATCTTTCTCGCATAGGTCCCAATCTTTTACCGATACATAAGAAAACAAATGAAAAAGAAAGAAAATTTATATTAAGTTTACAATAAACCATCAAACTAAGATGGCAAACAAAGAGTTTTAATTGTAGCCGCTTCTTCATTTCAGTGGGGCTCACCAGGTCTTTTATACTTCTCTGTACCGCCAATTGAGTTTGATTATTCGACTTAGTAAGTCTTACTTGCTTTAGCGCATTTTCTTTGTCGGCCCTCAGATTTTCAATTAGTTAGATCACTAAATAAAAGAAATTAAATTGAATTCTGAGTCTATTTCGAAGAAAAGCGTGTCTTATTCGTAGTGCCTCGTCTATTTATACTATCAATCTATACATGTCGTTGTTATTGATCCGATTGATTTAATCTAGAATAATTGTTTAACCTATTGGTGGGTTACAGGTATTGTAAATCTTTACCCTTTCGTGCTGTTTCCAGCGTAACCCAGAATACAATTCATAGCTGACCACTTGATACCCGTTGAGCAATCAACGTTGGTACTGTATCAAGGGTTTGGGCACTAGCAAAAAGTGAGCATGCCTAACATACTATAATTGTCTAGCACCCACTGGGGTTCACGGACTGCCGATAGAAGGCCTATGTCCGATTTCTCTTCGTCCCTTAACTATATATAGGCACATACACACGGATACATACACACCCATATACACCCATATATCCATATATACACATACACATATATATGCCAATCGTGTGAGAAACTCAAAATGTACCGATAAGGAAGCACTCGTAAAAGTTTTATTTGGACAATTGGACAATTGGAAGAGTCCTGGCTGGTTCCGATTCAGTAGCCCGGAGAGCTAATTGGGCCTGGCTGGCCTGCCTTATCCTTGCTCGTGCCGCTTTTCCCGGCCGAATCTTTTTCTTCGAGGTCTTCGGCGCTGCGCATTCCTTTCGTTGGTGGAGCAGCTCGTCTAAAGGCCGGATCTTGGTAATGGCCTCTCGATCAAGGTCCTGTTGGTGTGCCTTGACCTCCAGTTCTCTCACTCTCAGGCGGAGGGCCCGCAACTCAACTTGATCTTGGGCGCTCTGGAGTTGCAATTGGGTGATGAGTTTCATTCGCTTCTTCATCTCTGTGGGCGGGAACCAGGTACCCTCGAAATTTCGGCAATGGGCCTTAAGTCGCATTAACTTGGCCCGGTATTCTTCTACTTGTTGTTGCGCCTTCTCTCTGTCTGCTCTCATTTCTTCCAGGAGTTTTAACACTGAAATAGACAACATTAGGAATTTTTACCTCAGCATTGAGTGACGCCAGTTAGTAAGGTTAAATGAATTTCGCCCCTTCGTCACTACTCCCTTCTGCGCACATCTAGGCCTATTTTATAGATTTTATCAAAGCTTATAGGGTGGTCGTAATGGTCAACGCTACGGGAAATTATAGTCGGTGGTAACAATGGCCCCCGTTAAAGGCAAATCATTGAAGTCAAAACGATGCACATAATGTAATTAGTATGAATAATTACTACATACATAAATAATTGAACTAAGAAAATTATCATCAATAATCACACTGGTTCATGAAGGTAATCAAAACAAAACAATATCAATAATGAAGTTAGCAGAGATGACCTGAACACAACAGAGTAGTTAGATGGGCACGCACTGCCAAGACGTGCAAGGTACTATAAAACATTCATCCTATTACAGGATTTGCACTGTGTATTAACAACATAATCATTTGGCTATATAACGTTTAATTATAAGTCTCAATCTTTGTCCGCCCCAATCTCCTTGGTGGAACTGGTGCCTTTTCGTGGTCGTCCTCGCCTTTTCGGCCGGTTCGGTTCAGGGCTTCTTGGATATTCCAGCCCGCGTTGGAGAGCCGCAGTTCGCCTTGGGTGACATTGGGCTCGTGCGTACCCGTCACAGTCTTCCAACTCACCGGCCAGGGTTGCTTCTTCGAGTCGGTGTAATCGGTCCACCGCCGCCTTTACCTCGTCAAAGGTGTCAATCAGGGCTAATGACGTGCCATTGACGTAAAGCTCTATCTTCGGTTTCACGGGGACCACATTCTGGTAGGTCCAATCATGGATTTTATACCAAATCCACCTGGACCTCAGGCGAGTGAGTGCTTCCTCCTGGTCCAGTCTGGCGACTTCGTCTACCTCCGCGTGATTTAGGCTGAGTCTGGATGTAGACGTCAAGGGATTCGCGTGGCTGTCTTCTGGGCTAATATTGGGCATACCTGTGAGATTAAGAGAACACATTAGTAAAATTCTATTTGCTCGTCTACGTCCGGTTACCCCAAGACGTTTGATACCCCATTACATTTAAGCTCAAACGTGACCCATATTGCAATGATCTTCCAGGTGGTGAAAAATGAACTTAATGTACTAATCAATTTCCCCCTTCTGATTTCGATGTAATTTAAGTAGGCTAGCGAATTATGAAATTTAGGTTTTGTAAGTATCGGTTGCAGAATTTCAGTTCGTATGTTTAAAATGAAAATCCATGAGCTGTTTTTTGATGGACTAATGGTCGATACAGAAAAAAATGAGCATTTAAAATTTTCTAAACTAAACTTTCACTAGCGGTTGTTTAAATCATTTAAAGATTTAATTTCACTGTTTATATTAATTTATATTAATTTAAATATTTATTTTCCTTTAATGGTTTTTTAGAATTCCCTGTTAATGCTTTTTGCAAAAATTTATTCTACTAGGACCAACTATGGGAAGTGGATGTCGCAAATTGTCTGAATTTACATTCAGCTCCTGCGAATCCCTGACCAAAGTGGTTGCAAGTGGTTCCCTCTTCAACTGATACTTAGCGAGTAAATTAGCTTTTTAGATGCTTTAAGTTTGTATAATTTCAGGAATGAATCTCCAAACTCTTCACTTTGAAGGTGACAACTTAAATAATGGATTCGAGATGCCACTATTTGATGGAAGTTCAAAATATGTCAGCGCTCTAACTTTGTGAAGATTCAGCTGGGTAATATTATTTATTTAGATCTTCGATCTAGGCCTCGGAGTTCTAAGTCCACCAATTTTACCCGAAGACGTCCAGCGATTTGTCATTTACTTTCGAGGATTTACCCTGCTGGGAGTATTAATTGTATAATTCTCGCAAAGCGAGCATTCAAAGGGACTTATATACATTGATTTATTTATGCCGTTTTCTGGTTATTTGTTTTGTTTTTTTTTTGAAGAGTATTTTAGTCAATAAACCCGGCTCGATTTTTTGAATCTTTGATTCCTTTACGCACTCCTACTTCGGCATGATTTTGTTTTTGCTGAGGTAGGTAAATGAACTAGGGGTTCCTTATGATGATCCGAGGGTAATTCCACGAGGTTATTGTTAATATAGGTATATACCCGTACACTCACTAATGCACATGCGCCGTTATAACTACATAAATTTACATATTTAAGTTACTGATCCTGACGTCATTTACTGGGGGGTGTTACTAAAAATAGATCTCAGTAATTTTCAGGGATTTTTATTGGAGGGTAGGGTCTTTGTAACTAATTTAGAAATAGGGGGTCCCCAAAAATCAAAAGTTTTGGTTAAAGTTTTATTTAAGAAAATAATCCTTCCGATAACGTAACCATAAGGGTAGTATGACCCGGGTGAAAATTAATGTCCACAATACTAACGGTAGAAATAAATAATAGCAATAGTAATTTTTATTAATAATGATTATAGTAATAGTAATAATAGTGTTACATTACTAATAATAATAATAATGATAATACTATAATGATAATAACAATAATGATAATCATAATAGTAACATTAATAATAATAACAATAGCAGTACTAGTAATAGCAATATCGATAAGGTTAATCACGATAATAAGTGTAAGGTTTATGCAGTGGGTAATAGATGTGTAATTCGGGGGGGAAGTATTTGCGAATATTTATAACTTATCAGTTTGACATTTTACCGACCAAATATATGCTAGAATGAGTTAATTTGAGACATTTATGCAACAGGTAATGAAGGTATGATTCAGGGGGGGTTATTTATGAATATTTATAAATTAGTAGTTCAATATTCTATAAGCTAATTATATATAAAAATAAGTGAATCTGGTGTAATTAAGTGAATACATAACCTAGGGGCTAATTACGTAGATTTATCATTTTAACACTTTGTAATTTAAATATATATCAAAATAAATTAGGCTAATTAGGTACTGGACAATAAGTATATAATTTAGAGGATCCTCTTATGAAAATTTATAAACTATCATTTTCACATTTTACAAGTAAATAGATATATCAAATTAAGGTAGGATGTTTATGCATGAAATTTTACCAGCTATCATTTTAATATTTTATAAAATAAATATATACATCAGAATAAGTTAGGATTCTTATGAAGGAAAATTTTCAAACCTATCATTTTAATATTTTATAGGATAAATATATACATCAGAATAAGTAGGATAATTATGAACGAAAATTTACAAACTATCATTTTAATATTTTATAGGATAAATATATACATCAGAATAAGTAGGATAATTATGAATGAAAATTTTCAAACTATCATTTTAATATTTTCTAGGATAAATATATACATCAGAATAAGTAGGATATTTATGAATGAAAATTTACAAACTATCATTTTAATATTTTATAGGATAAATATATACATCAGAATAAGTTAGGATATTTATGAAGTGGGCAATAAATATATAATTCAAAGAACCATTGATGAAACCAGGTAAGTTGTACATATTCCAGTTGGGGACTAACCATGAACTGGTGATTCGACGACTTTACGACATTGAAAAAAATAAATTTTTGCCTTTTCTTTAAATTTAATCTGCTGATATATGCAGTTTCATACTGATGGTAATGACACACTCTCTATGAAGGTAATGAAAAAGGGGTGGTGTGGATAGTGATGATAATCCTGGAGGTGATATTACTAATAAGGCAAAATAGAATTTTTAAAGACTTCCATACCCATATGGTAAGGGTAAAGACTTGAAATTAATACATCATTGAACGTGATTAGATTATCTTTAAAATCGAACATAATTATGAATAATATCAATAAAATCTAATAACAATAGTTAATACTGATTAATAATTTGTGCAATTAGCCGACTACTGGATAACTTTTGTGGTAATTGAGTCTGGGATCTTTCCCGTTTAGATGTTCCTAATGATGTGTTTCCTATAGAATATTTGAGTGTGTATTTTAGATATGTCGTTTACCGGAAAGTCGAATTAATTAAAATTTTCCTACTTTCCCGATTCAACTGAATACGGTTCGATAGGCCCTATTGTAATATGTTTCCCGCGATTACTTGCCCGCATTTTAGTTCGTCCGCATAGTCCCTGCGACTATGCCAACTACCTGGATGGATTTACCGCCCTACTCCTGGTTAGAAACCATTTGTTCGTGGCGACCTTCCGGTTAAAAAGAAAATGAAATTTAGTGCATGTGGGGTCGTAGACCCGTATCGTGCATGTGAAAATGGTTTTTGGAAGCAAGGCTGATCAGCGTCGTGGATGCAATCCGCTCACGACGACGCTGGTCACTCTTGTTGTAAATGATCGAATCAAAATAAAAGGTGACAAGAATTAAAATCATTATAATATAAAAATGAATAATAGTTATACAATAAATACACCATCCTTACTTTCAATATGGTTCGAAAATTCGACAAAAATTTTTGGCATACAAAAATATCTGAATTGTGACGAAAATGCGTCGGTATATATACCTATTTTGTACACGTGTATGTATTGATGCATTAAAACAAACTCGAATTATTTTTATTCCAGAATTTTCTATTTTGTAATTTTGATATTTTTAATGGCGATTTTTGTGCCATAATTTTTGTTTTTATTTTTAAATTTTTATTTTTTAATTATTTTTCATTAATTTTGCGTCCATGATGGATTTGGAACGGTTCCAGAACATTCTATATTACTTTTAATTTAACTTTTATTCTAACTGGTGTTTTACGAATTTCTTTTTAAGATTTATTATTTTTCATACTAATTTATTTATTTTCTCTAACTTTTACGGCTTTTGTGATGGTCATCGCCATTTTAATGGAATGTTCTGGGTTTTTCTGGAATTTTTACTGTTTTTACCATCTTTTAAGTTATTCGAGTTTGCTTTTCGTAATTCTATGTTTATTTGGTTATTTTTGAGTAAGATTTTTGCATCACTTCTTGCTTTTGGTATAATTTTATTTAATTTCTGTGTTTATGTTTTTGTTGTTTTTCCTTTAATTACTATTGTTTATTTGGTGTGGTTTTTAATATTTAACTGTACTTTGTGCTTTTTTTACTTGCTGTGTACCTACACATTTCGGTCACAATTAGAAATTTGGGTCTAGAAGTCAGTTCTAGCCCAACACTATTATGTAAAATTAAGTTAAGATTCACGTACTTCGTTACCATCATCTAACAGTCAATCCTCGCTTCATTCATTCAATCCATTCACCAAATCAAACTTTAATAAAATTATTTATTAATTAATACATTAGCTATGCATTGTCTAACACTTCAAGTTATTCCTCGAAATATCGTTTATTTCGCATCTTGAGGGGACGACCTCGCTTCCTTGATGGTTCCTCATATTTCCAAGCAATCGAGCTTGGTATGACTACATTTCGATGTTGGAGTTCCAACAACTCCCGGCTTTACTCTTGATCTTGATCGCACAAAAACTGGCCGTTCGTGGCTTCGATGAAGCCAACTTCTTTGTCTCACTCGACCCGCCGCCTTGCCATTTTTTAGTGTATTTCGTTCAATGCCAGTTGAGCTAAGTTTATAGTTGGCTCTCGTTTGAGCACAACGATTGACAGTACGTCTAGGTTTGGCGACTCTGGACGCCTGTTTCGGTCTGGCTCGATCCTGAAACCACTGTTCCAGGCGCGGACACTGGTCCAGAGCCAATCTCGTTGCGGAACTGTCTATCGTTGCATAGGGTCTGCTGGTGTTGGCTCATTTCTAAGTTCGAACTGAGACGCTCAATAGCGACATGCAGAAGATGGGCCGGCCTCTGGATCACTGTTTCTTTGATGCTGGCTCTCTTGTTTAGGCTTTTTCTAAAACGGATCAACATAAAATTCTAAATCTCCTCATACAATTAAGACAGATGTGCGTGCCTAACATTAGCTATCGGTGCCTTAATGATTTTTAACTACCTAGGTGTCAATCGAAAAAAAACATTTGCCATCACTTACTTTCACTCCTCCAGATTCATCTCATCCACCCTTACATATTTAATTATTTAATTAATGATAAGTTTAATGAATTAGGTGGTTATTTTTCCTTTTCATATTTATGGAATATTCATTTCTACATATTACCCTAATCAATATTTTTACGTCTATATTAATCTTGTTCCATTTTAATTAAATTTTTCACTAAAATTAAACTAGATTTTAAATTAAATCTATCTTATTATAAAAATTCTCAATTAATTTTATGCTCAATTAGATTCCATTTTCATTACTTATTCTTAATCTTAAGTTTTATTTCCTCTTTCTTTTAGTTTTACATCTAGTATTGTTTAAATAACTAATTCGATTAAATGTTATTTATTATTTATGTTGTCCAAGTAGGTTTTAGAAGAATACTCCTAGGATATGCTTATTACTGCCGTAAGAAACAGTCTTGCCAGTGACGGCGAGTTGCTGGTTCTTAGCTATTACGCTTGGGTTTGAGCTAATGGAAAGCCCGAGTAAATTGGAAACCCTTGACTATTATAGAGTCGAGGAGTAAATGAAGCCCGGAACACTATTAAAGGATATTACTGATTTTTATATAAAGCATCAAAGGCGAGGCCGAACAATTGGCTTGTTGGAGAAGTAATTAGACCTGAATTTTGGGAATAATTGCTGAAAAATAATTCAAATGTTGTCAGAGAGATAGTATAAAAAGAGAGTTGTAGAGTAACTAGTCATTAATTGGTCAAAGATACAAAGAATTATTTTAAGCGAATTAAAGACGAATCAGACAAAGCTCAACGAAGAAAAAGAAACAAACATTGAGTGTAAACCTTAAATCAGTTTAACGTACCAGAAAATGCGATATCCCATTGGACTATCTGCCTTCACGTTAATTAAATAAATTCTAATAGAAAGTGGAAATATTGTGAAGAGTTGTAAAGTGCATTGAGAATTCATAAACTAACTTTATTGATTAATAACTCAACAAAATGATAGTTAAACTCCTACGGTATTTAAGCCTTTCGCTGCTCTAAATGTTTAAACTCGTAAAAAATGTGTACTCCATACTCTCCGACAAAGTATTCACGCGCCTTGTTTTAAAATAGTTCACTTCTCATAACGACTTTATTCGCTAGGTGTTATGTACGTTTAAGCGTCTGTGAAAATGTCCCATCATGTAGATTTAAATGCGTAATGTTTATCATAAAAAGGTGAGCAGAAAATCCCAAAATGTGTTGCGCAGCGAAGGCTAAAAATTCCGAAAAAAACTTTGGCTTTGACCTGATGATTGATAGGATCGATTAACTTTTAATTAATCTGTCTCCACTTCCTTGGGTGTAATTTTCAGTTAGAAAATCTTTTTTGTGTTCTTCGAAAATATTTAATTTTTAATTTCTGACATTGCAGATGTACTATCAATTTCTAATTAATTTTCCTTGCATTATCCACATCCACACGCAACAATTATCATTGGTTACATGATATAGCATGGCAATCAAACATCCAATAAAATCACAGATTCCAAGCCAATTAACCAGCTCTGTTTCAATAAAAACACAAAAATCAAATAAAGAGAAAAAAAGAAAGTAAACAATATATTCAATCTTTGAATAAGCATTAAAAACGTTCGTTTCCTTATTCTTGCAATTGGCAATTCATGAACTCAGTTCGTAATGTTTCACTTTCAACTAAATCTTCATTTGTTGCAGTGTAATTCGAGTCCTTCCATTTCAGCTTTAAATATTTCAATGCCATTCCCAATTTCTTACCTGACAATTATGGAAATAAATAATACTATAATGATAATATTAATAATAATCTATAAAAATATGGATTGCCTAATGCAATAATAATTTGATAATAGATTGAATTATTAATATTATATTTGATATACATATTTCTGTGACATTCATGAGCACGGCGAATTTGATTCATTCATAGAAGGGCGTAAATTGGGTAATGCAGATAAAGGAAATATGATATATTTTCACGGCAATTATATTATGGACATCAATTAGCAGTTGGTGGTGACAATGACAACTATGACATTTCCCAAGCAAAAGTAATGTTTAAATGGTAAAAGTGAGTGATGTAGACTAAATAAATAGATTAAAAATACGTAATGATAGATTAGAACAAAAATTAATCTGGATACTCATTTGTTTCAAAGTAACTGACGGCTGGGGGAACAACGGCGAATTGTACATTTACCAAGCAAATAAAACGTTATATGAATAAAACAAAGTGATATAGAGAAATTATAAAAGATTTTCAATAAGTAATGATCAATTATAACAACAATTTATAGGGATAACCCTCTTGTTTCGAATTTAGTGACCAACGAAAAAATTGGCATTTTTCAAATAAATAAAACGTTCCAAGAGTCATATTGAACACTATAATAAAAATAAATATATTTCTAATGAGATGATAAAATTATGACAACAAATAATGTGGATATTCCTTGCTTCCTTACAATTGGTTGTTGTGGGGGGGGGCAACGATACATTAGGCATTTCCCAAGCAAAAGTAATGTTTAAATTATAAAAGTGAGTGATATAGACTAAATAAATAAATCTAAAATGCGTAATGATCAATTATAATAACAATTTATAGGGATAACCCTCTTGTTTCGAATTATTTGGTAATTTGGGGGGGGNTCCTTTTTCTTTCTAGATTTTTTAATGTCACTATGTCTATAAGGAGAAGGAATTCCTAAATCTTTTCTAATTCTTCTCATTGTTGAATCTGAAGTACCCAACATTTTACAAATTTTTCCTTGAGAAAGATTGGGATTTTCACTTTTAATTTTTTAAAAAATTCATAGTTCGATCAATTAATAAAAATTGATTCATCTTTGAAGTATCAATTAATGAATATTCAATATATTTTTTTCTAAAATCTTCCATTTTTTATAATATAAAATCCTTATAACATTAAATCCTTATTCCTTTAACCATTTCTCTCTCCTATCTTTTTTCGTTATCCCATGACTATCTCTTCCATACCCCTCTCTTTTTAATCTTATAACCCCATTTTTAATATCTTGTATTATTTGATTTGATTTCATTATTTCATCATCAGTTAAGATTCCATCTTCCAAAGCCTTCATCTGAAATAAATATAATTTAGAAATTCCTAATTCAATGGATAAACAAACTTCACGATATAAACTTTTCTTTTTAGAAGTATAAGATAGAGAAACTATTTCAGTCAAGAAACCATCTGCTACTGAAATACTTCCAAGTATTACAGGTGCAATTGTTAAAACAGGAAGTGTCACAGGCAAAATAATTGTAAGTATTCCTGTTGTAAATCCTAAAGAATAACCAATAATTTTTAAAACTGTATTTCCTTTATTCCATCTTTTTTTAACCTTTTTATAATGCTTTAATAAATCTTTTAAATGAAGACTTTCTGATTTGAATTCTTTTACTCTCATGACTTCAAGTTCAGAAGGAGAAGAGGTCTTGAAACTTTTATGTCCTTCAGAATAATATCCTGATGATAATTCTGGATAAATTTTTTCTTCTCTTACTTCTTTATCCATTTTAATAATAAGAATTTAATGTTATAAGAATTTAATGTTATAAGAATTTAATGTTATAAGAATTTAATGTTATAAGAATTTAATGTTATAAGAATTTAATGTTATAAGAATTTAATGTTATAAGATTTTATTATCTGGTACCAATACTCGGATATCAAAAGAAACTCTTGTTGAGAGAATATCTTTATACAATTCCATCAATGCTTTACGAACTTCATCAACATTAACCTCCCTCTCATAAAATATTAAATCTATATATTGTACAAGTGAACTAGAAAAATGAATATTCTTACTTTTAACTTTATGTGTTTTATGTGAATGGGTATTAACATACCAATGTCCATGTGCTAAATCATAACCCGCCATTATAACATCACCCTTTTCAAGCTTACTATTATAATCACACTTTGTAAACCATTTCATTCTTTCATTATCATCATCAAATAAAAGGAAATAAGGATCAATAATCTTTACAACCATAAAAACACTCCAGGATTTACTATTTGTTGTTATTAAACTTGGTTCTATAAAATGTTTATATGTATCGGGAAGTAGTGTTTTATTCTGAGGTAATTCAGCAGCTCTTTTTCTAATACTATGCCTGTTGTTAATATGTGTTCCATGAGACTCTAAATTTGAAATTCTTTTATTAAATGATGTAATCATCTCATTTATTATATTATATATTGTATTAAATTTAGTATTCATAATTTGTTTATCTTTGTCAAATTTATCATTAAATCGTTGTTCGATATTATTAAGCTTTGTTTCAATTCTTGTTGTTGTTAAATCAGTATATTTTTCAACGAACCCTTTATTAGCCGCATCACCTTCATCAGTTGGAAAAGATAATTCTTTTATCTTGTGTCCATTTAAAATTAAATCACCCCTCATTGAATCACCTTTTTCATTAATATATTTATTTTCTGTTAAAGTTAATATTTCTTCTGTATCAAGTCCTGTTTCTATTATTCCACCACCTCTATTACATGGAATATAAGAACTCATTTATTAATAATTTAAAATGACATGTGGAACTTCGTATAGGGCTTCGCGTGGAACTTCGTATAGGGCTTCACGTGGAACTTCGTCTTCAAACCTGTTTCAAATGTAAATACATTGAAATCTCTTCTCCATTAAAATCAATCAATTCTCCTTCTTGGTTAAGAATTTTAAAATTAATATCCATTATATATTTTCTACATAAAGGTAAATAATTTGGAGGATTCATTCTTTCAACTATTTTATATCCCACAGGAACTGTGTTTGAGGGAAAGGAATATAAAATATTTGTTTGTTTACCATTATTATAAGAACCAGTTATACAATCACAATGAATATTTATTGTGTTTGTATTTATTATTTTTATGGTGTTTTCAGATGTGTAAAATGTAGAAGCATCATTAAGTGTTGCGGAGGCGATCAAATTTTGAGTAAATCCTAAAACAGTTTTAAAGAAACTAGTATCTTCAAACCCAAGGCAAACCGAATTCACACTTATTATACATTTTGCAGTTGGGAGATCTATTTTAATTTTAATAGCCCCATTTGTTTTTTTGGAAATTACATCATTTAATTCTTTAATCTCATAAGCTCCAGGTTCTATAGTTACTATATTTTTTAGAGTTTTGCGAGTTGGCTCTCCATCACTAGGAATACATGTTCTGGTGGATTCCCATTTAAAGGAGTTATTATCTTTAGTTATATTAAAAATAGTAATATAAGCACAAAACCACAAGAGTCCTAATTCATAATTTAAGTCTTGATCTAATTTTATTGAATCTTGAAAGTTTATAGTAAAGTCTGATTCTTTTGAATTTATAGATAAAGTTCTTGAATATTTATCTGACATTATGTTTGCCATTTTTTTTAAATAATCCTCTTGCTTGTGCTCCATTTTCATAAAAGAGATTTCATAAAAGAGATTTTAAATCATTATAAACTTCTTGAATTATATCCTTAAACTCTCCCCCCTGACAACCCCCTCCTCCCTTATTCAATCGATATAAAACATATAAACACAACACTCCACATATTTTAGTATTCCAAGGTTGAACTTGTAAGGAATTAAAAGTGTAATTTTCAAGATAGTCTTCAACTTCTTTAGTAGGTTTAATCCCAAAAGAATCAAAGTATATTGCCCCCTCTCCCTTCTCAGCCCCTAGCCCCTTATTATATATACAAACCCAATGAGATCCTTTTTCATCCGAGTCTTGATAATTGATTATTATATTACTTTGTTCACTTCGTCTTACATTCTTGATTTTATATAATTCATCATTCATTAATATTTTTATTTTTAAATTTAAATAATTTGCATAATCTTTTAAATCAAAATTTGTTTTTGTATTTATTCCAAATGTTTTTAAAAAATCTAATATGGAGTGGTCGATAGAGGTCATTTATTATTATTATTTTATAACTTTGTATACTTGATAAATTTATCTTTTGAAATCATTCCTTGTTTTGACAATTGTTTAGAAATCCTTAAAATATCAGAATCTAAATTATTATGTCCTGCTTTTTTTTTTTCCTTCTTAATTCAATAAAAAGGTTTATAGGATTCATGTCCCTTCCCCCGTGACCCTCTCTAACATGACCCTCTTCATCGCGTATGCCCTGCTTGTCCCTTCCTCCTTCTGTGACAATATAACCCCTTTCATTTCTATTTAAATAATTCTTTAAATCTTGAATGTATTTTGATTTAGCACTAGCTTTTATTGATCTTATAAAATTTAAATATTTTTCAATTTCCAGAAGATAAGTGGGACCCCCTCCATCTGAAGGATATCCACAAAGTAATTTATAAAAGTCATCTGTAAATTCAAAGTCTAGGTATTCATTATTATAAACATTTTGTGAATGAATATGAGGTTTATTTTCTGAAGTTGTATACAAAGTAAAGTTTTGTTTATTAATTGTTATTATTGTATATCCTTCAGTATTAATATTAAATGAGGGTTTAATTGAATCGCTTAAATCTTCATTAATTTTAGGATTAACTTTAAGAGGTTTTGTTTTTAAAAACATTTCTTCTTCTTTCACATCAGAGGTTCTTCTACGTTTTCTTTTATTTCTTTCTTCTTTATCCTTTTCTTCTTTATCTTTTTTCCACTCTAATTCTTTTTGTTTTTCAAACTCCAACTCTTTAGGTAACTCTTTAGGTTTTAATCCCTCTATAGCTTTAATTGTTGGCTCTTGTTTTTGTGTTATTACATCATTTAATATTCTAGATTCAGTATTTTGAATTAAATCTTTTTTATTATATTTATCTTGTTCAGATTGTAATTTTTTTAAAAGTGCTAATCTTTCTTCATATACCATTTTAATAGTATTAAAAATCAATCATTTTGGAGGAAGGGTCCGTTGGAATAAGGTTTTAAATACAATCCTTCTCCATTTTTAATTTTACAAATACATCCTTTCTTTAAAGATTTACATATTTTTTTTAAATCTTCTTTATCTTTTGAAGATAAAGATTCAGATGTAGAAATTTGATTTTTTAAAAAATCATTTAAACCTCTACCTTTATAAGGATCAAGACAGAGCCCAGCACCTTCGGATAGACTCTTCCCTCCCCTGATCTTATCACTAGTTAAATTGCTTGACCCTCCCTTGCTTGCCTTCATTGAATTGATTTCAGCTTGAATTTTTTGTTTTTCTAATTCGGTTTTTTGAGATTCTTTAGCTTTTTGAACTGTAGTTGCAATTCCTCCAGCTATTCCAGCAGCACCTGATAAACCAGCAATGATTGCAGGTATTAAAGTCAACAGGGGTAGAATCCCTCCAACGTGGCCCTCTCCCTCATGTTCTTTAACTTGTTCTTTAACCCTTTCTTTTACATGTTTTCCAATAAAATATTTTTTACCTGATATTACTACTGATTTATTCTTGTCTGAATTTATTAATTCTCGCAAAGATTCCTCTGTAGGATTCTTATCTGTCATTTTATAATAAATAAAATGGAGAATTGGAAACCAATTTTAAATAGACACAAGAGTAAATTTAATAATAAAATATTTCCTGATAATTTTAGATGCTTAATTGTTGGAAGTTCTGGATGTGGAAAGAATGTTCTTCTTTTGAGGATTTTGCTTGAAGAAGAGGGTCATGGAAGGGAGGGTCAGGGTTGGGATTTTTTAGATTATAATAATTTAATCTTTTATTCTACAACCATTAACCAACCAGAATTACAACTTTTGAAATGTGGATTTGAAAATCAATTGACTAAAAAAGCAATAATTGATATTTTTAAAAATCAAGCTGAATGTCCTGAAGAAGTTTTTCATCCTTGTGATATGGTTGATTGGTATAAGGAAAAGATTTTGGAATCGAATATTAACAATAAAAATGATTACATCTCTAATAATCCAATCCAGATCTTATTCTCTAATAAACCTGAAGATGTTATGCATTGTGATTTACTTCCTAAAGATAAAAAGAATCTAGTTATATTTGATGATGTTGTTAACATGAAAAATCAAGAGATTCAAAAGAGTTACTTTACACGAGGTAGACATAATAATTGTAATGTTATTTATATATCTCAAACATATTATGCTTTAGATAAAAACTCTATAAGAAATAATTCCAATTGTTTTATATTTTTTAAATTAGACAGGCGTGATAAGAATATGATTTATAATGATTTATTTTCAAATGTTGAACCTGATAAGAATATGTTTGATATGTTTGTTGATAATCATTGGAAAGAAAAATATAATTATATTTATTTGGATAGAGAAGAAGCTGAAATGAGGAAAAGTTTATTTTAAAAATCTGTTTTCTGTAGTTCATTATTATAAAATCTACCTAATATTTTTTCATTATTTAAATCAATGATGCTATATGTTATTGGAGTTGTATAATTTATTTTATTTATAATAAAAATTTCATTTGTCCATTTTGCTGTGAATCCTTTTTCAAATTTATTTTTATATTTAAATATTCTTACTCGGTCACCAATTTTAAATTTTGGTTTTATAGGGGTTGTATCAACAATAACATCATTTTCAATATTTACCACTTTAATGGTTTCAGGATTCAAGGAAGCATTTAAAGGTGTTGATTTTATAGAACTATGTACATCATTATTATATTCATTTACAATCTTTTGTAACAATTCATTGTTCCATTTTTGTTTTCCAATAGCAGTAAAATATTTCCACATTTTATTTTTTAATGTTCTATTTAATCTTTCAACTACTACTGCTTTTCCTTCATTTTCTGTTGAATACAATTTAATATCATTTTCATTTAAAAACTTTGTAAAAACTTTGTTATAAAATTCTGTTCCTTTATCACACCATAAATATTTTGGAATTCTTTGATATTCTTCAAATATATTTTCAAATGCTTCTGTAATAGAATATCCTGTTTTATTTTCTAAACACCTTGCAAAAGCAAATCTTGTATATAAATCTATTATAGTTAAAATTATTTTATATTTTTCAGGGTCTGATGATTTGGTTGGCATAAAGACTAAATCAGCAGACCATGTTTGATCTTTTTCATGTACTTGAACTTTTAAATATTTTTTATTTTTTCTAAATTCATGGTGTAATTCATTGGCATATTTTATTTCTGATTCTGTTGGTTGTAAGTTATTCTCAAAGAGTTGATTCTCAAGGGATCTTTCAATCTCTGCTTGTTCGAGGATTTTTTTATTAGCAACATCTTTTGCTTTCCTTGGGAGGGGATGTTGTAGACCCGCTCCTAAGAAGATCTTACCTTTCATTGCTAATTTAACTAGAGCTCTTTGAATCTTTTCCTTGCTTGATGGATTTTGAATATTATTTAAATCATGTATTAAATTCACATCTGCAACATGTCTATCTCTAAGATCTTCTGAGTTGTAAGCAATATCGTGTTTTAAAGCTGCTTGATCAATTCTATTTATTGGTTCTTCTCCTTGTTTAGGATTATTATTTTCATCTAGGCGAATATCCAATCTTGTTCCTGGTCCAGTATAATTATGACGGAATAAATGTCTTTCACCTGGATATTTTTCAGTAGTAAAAGGTTTCAAGATTCTGAATGTTGTTTTTGAAGATTGCATGTCACCCCCCTCGTGTGCTTGTCCTCTCCCCTCTCCTCCTTGATGTTTTTTAGTTTTAAGATGACTTGCTTTATGATGTCTTGTAACTTGACAATGACAAGTTTCACATGTCCAATATTTGCTTGTCTTCTCTCTCATTTTAAAAAGGATTATATCACAAATCTACTTATCAGGGAATCTTTATGGGTTTCACGAATCTCCCCTAACATTTTCAATAATTGAAATCTTTCCACCATATAATTTCATTTCTATTTTCTTTTCTTCTAGTATCAAGGTATATACTTTAGCTTTAAAATTAGAATCCTTTGTTATATGAAGTGTAACATCAACATTATTTATAGCTAATCGATCATCTTGGTCTGATACATTTATACAAAATATAGAATATAAATTTTTGAAATCTTCTAAACTTAATTGCGGTTCAACTTTAAAATCTTGACATGTTTCAATATAATTTAGATATGGGAATATGTTTTCATTATTTTCTATATTAAATTCCATTCTATTTATTGGATAATAAGAACTATTTAATTGAATTTGAATTGTTTTTATATTATCATCTCCAATCTTTTGAATAAATAGATTGTTATTTTTTTGGAATGATGGATCTCCATCTTTAAATCCAATAAATACATATCTTGGCCTATAAGCTAAATTTGCTACTTTTATAGAATAGGTTGTTCCTTCTGTCATACTGAATTCACTACAGATTCTATTTAAATAATTTACATGTATAGATTTATTAGAATTTAATCTTTCAAGGAGTTTGATTTCAGAATGTGGATTTAATGTCCATTCGGGTATATGTAATTCAAGTGTTGATAATTTTAATTTAGCTTTTGAATCTACAACTCCATAGAATAATCTTTTATCACCTTCTACTCTATTACAGATGAGTTCTATAAAAACATTATGGAGCACTCGGTTATAGTTTTGAAGGAATCCGAATAAATGTTTTAATTCGAAATAACCTTCAAACTTTTTCAACTTGTAGAGTTCAGCTCTTTTATAGTAACCATGGTTTATATCTAAACCATCTTTATCTAGGTCACCTTTATTAACATCAGGAATCCAACCTGTTAATTCACCATATTCATTTTTATAATCTGAACTAGTTAGTATAAAATTTAACATTGTAGAATATATTCCTGGATGTAAGATTGTTTCAATTTCTGATGATCCTAGTTTTAATCTCATGCTTGAAAATAAATTTGGAAAGAAATTGTTTTCTAAGGTTATCTCTTTATCGATTTCTAATTCTATTTTGTAATATAATTTAGCATTACAAATATCTATTGGGTTTGATGTTTGCAAGCTTTGAAAAACTATATCACCCCTACGATTTAAGTTTGCTATAGATCCTGAAGTTGGAGAGATTTTTAAAATATCGATTTTTTTTATTTCATGAGTAAATTCTTTATTATAATCAAGATTTAATTTATTTTTTTCTTGAATTTTAAGATTTATATTATTCATTTTTTTATTGATAAATTTCATTTTATTTTTTTATTTTTTTATTTTTTCCCAAATATGGCAACCGGTAACCATGGCAATCTGAAAGGGCATGGAGGAACCATGGCAATAGGACTTTCATGTCTGACTTAAATCCTTATAACATTAAATCCTTATAACATTAAATCCTTATAACATTAAATCCTTATAACATTAAGCCGTCTATAGTAGTGTTAATAGTACCCGCTCCAACTCACCTTTTCCCCATATATTACACTATAATTTCATCGTTTCCTAGCTTTTTTCTTCTTGTTTTGTTTTTATTCTTTAGATTTTTTAGAATGAACAAATGTTAAAATATAGTGCTTGAAAGTAAGAAAGTAAGAAAAATAGAGGTATAAAAGTGTGTGAGTGTGTAGAATGAACAAAACGTCAAAATATAGTGCCTAAATGAAGGAAATATGTGAAATAGAGGTATAAAAGTGGGGTGGTTGTGTTGGAGCGGGTACTATTAACACTACTTGGAGCCCTGTTGTTTGGGTACGTCTTCCTAAAATTATCTTCATTTGTCTCTACACACGATTCCCTTTCTTCTTCTTCCTCGATACCATTTATCCGACTGTATCTGTTTCCCGTGAATCTTTGTCTCTCCGTCGCTCTCCCGTACCTCATCTTTGTATAACACTCCTCGGATCTATGACCATTTCTGCTACATCTTTCACAACGTATTTCCTGACACAATCTTCTTATATGACCTTCTTTCCCACACCCAAAACATCTTGGAGCTTTTTTTATCTGGACAGTTTCTACTTATATGTCCGCTTCTATGACATGTCCAGCATTCTATTTTACCTTTTATTGGACAATCAATTTTCGTGTGTCCTATTTTGTGGCATAACCAGCATTCTGGCATTTCTCTTCGGATACTTTCTTCTCTCTGTTCTTTCTTCTTGTATTGTACTCTTCCCTGTGGTTCCTGATAGACCACTCTGGCGTAACTTTTCATACTGTTTATCTGCTCTCTTTGCTTGTCTACTTTGTCCATCAGAGTTAGTGTTTCCTTTATTTCTTCTGTGCTTTTTACCTTCCGTAGTATCACTTCTTTCTCAACTTCTTTATTCTCCGCTCATACTATTAACATCCTTGCTGTTAATTTCTCTTTGGTAAATTCTTTATTTTCAAACAACCTATCAACAAGGTCCTCCACCTTTTTAAAATACGTTTCTATTTCTTCACCCTTCCGCTTGTAATTCAACAAGTTTTGTAGATCCTTTAAAACATCTCTTTCGCGATCGAATGCCAATCGCAACCTAGCCTGGAATCCTTCGGCTTTTTTCAGTGTTTTGGCGTACACTTCCAGGAGATCCTCATCAATCATGCAAGATGTTAATCTTTCCTGGTCTTTCTTCTGCGTGATTCCCTTGGCGTCGAAATAAATTTCGCATCTTTTAATGAACTTTTCCAAATCGTCCCCTTGGCAGAATACCTTTGGTAGCAATCTTTCGGTGATTGCGTCCGTGTTTACCGCTGCCACCATATTAGGAGGTTCATCCTGTAAAACATTAAAGTCAGTTTTTGTTTCCATAAATTTTATTTCAATAAATATCAAAATCAAATTATAACTTCTTTAATCTTTCTTATTTAAACAAATTTTCTACGAAGATATTTTTAATTAAAATATCTTCTTATTTTGTTTTTTTAAAAAATTAATCTAAACTTTAATTTTTTAAAATTTTCAATTTAAAAATTTCTTCATCATAAAACTTCCTCATACTTACATTAATTACATTTGGATCATGGAGATAGTGCAAAATATCTGCACAAATGTTTCTACTTTCTTTAATACTTATAATTAGAGATTCTTTAAGTTCTTTACTTAGAAGTGTGTTTTGCACACTAAGCTCATCTAACATAAATTTCATTGTTATATCTGAAACATATAGATTAACGTCTTCTCGACATAGTGCTTCCACAGCAAGTTTTACTGGTTGCAATGATGCAATTATATTTTTAAGTAAAACAACTTCATTTTCGCTGAAACTTAACTCGGATTTAATGTCGATTAAACTTTTTCTTATTGCACTTTCAACTTCGCAGAATCTCTCTAGCATTGCACAAAGACTATTCCATCTGGTTTTTGACTAGATGATGCCATATCACTCTCGTCATCTTTTCTCTTCAATAGATTAATTTTATGCTGAGATTTAAGATGGGCATGCAAACCGCTTGTGCTACCACCAACACATTTAATCGGTTTCGCACAACTATTGCAGACGGCTTCATTCTTATTTGTTTCTTTGAAATAGGTCCATATTAAATTTGTACGCATGATGGCTAAAATATTTTTTGGTTTTAAATAACGAATAAATTAGTATTTTTTGTATTACCTTACCTTTATTAAATTTTATGAGACGTTCTATTATATTAAAAAAAAATTGATATTTTTATTATAAATTATATACTGCAACAATTTATGTATTTCAATTTTAACAGTTAAAATTGTTCAATATTTCGAAATTCCACGAAAAACATTCGTTTCTGTCAGTATATAACTTGAATATTACAAACAAATAAAAAATTTTTACTTCGGTTTGAGCGAGCACTTAACATATATATGATAGAATAATAGAATATTAAGCATGAATATTTCACGCATTTGCATACACAACAAGAAACAAAAATTTGTTTTATATTTACGTAGGTGCGAGTGTGACTTGTGACCACTGAACAGAAGTGTGAAACTTTTTATATTTTACAATATTTTTCGTTTTGTTCCGTACATACTACTTTATAAATAAAGTCGAATTTCTTTATTATAGTATAATTATTAATTTTAAATATTAAATTCAACTATTTATTTATAAAATAGTATGCACGGAACGGAACAAAACGATAAATATTGTATAATATAAAGTTTAAATTTTTACCAAAAAAACCGGTAAAAAATAATGAATTTACCGGTTTTTCGGTAATGAATTTTTTAGCAATTTACCAGTTAACCGGTAAATCGGTTAATCGGTATTGCAAGCCCTACTACTAATCCTAAAACTATATAACCTACGTATTTTAAATACTGTTCTAGTGAGGACTATAGTCTAAAGATGACTTGACTCACTTAAAATTTGAGTTATTCAGATATAAAATACATAAAAAGTCATTGGCCAACATAAATTTACTAGTTGATTTAAATAAAATTATCAAGCTAAAAGAATTTAGTTTAATGCTTTTTATTTTTAAAATTTGTAACTTTTTAATTATTTACCCAATAAATCATCAAATAAATCATCGAAATTAAAATTTGTCTTCAATGAATAATTAAAGTTTAATTATTATAATCAAAAATGCTTAAAACAGAATCAGTCACAAACATAATAAAAGATCTCCTAGGAGAAAGTGATTCAGGAAGTGAATCAGTGATTCAGGAAGGTACAAGACCTACCAAATTTATTAAGAACAGAAATCAAACAAGAGCAGTTAAAAGGGAAATGACAAACATGGAAAGTCCATTTAGAAAGATTGGCAAAGCCAACAACAAGCTTGATATAACTAATAATAATAGTAATACTGAAGCTTGTAAATCTTATGAAGATTACAGAAAAAATGCTAAAATAGAAAAACATCACAAAGATATCAAATCTACTCCAAAATTAGCAGAAACTAAATCAGTCAAGACCTTTGTAAATGAAAATAAAACTACAAAAAAGACATTCATTGACGGCCTTAGCGACCTTAGCGACATCAGTGACATCAGCGACATCAGCGATATCAGGGATAAAACCCTTCCCAAGAATAAAAACCCCGTAAAGATCAGAGCCGGTAAAAATGAAACTAATAAAACAAAAAGAAAAATATTAGGAGACAAAAAAAATGAAAATAAAATAACGGCTTCCTGTAAAAGGGGTCCTCGTAAAACTAATTTACCAGAAGGAAACTCCATAGAAAATGATTTACTCAATAAAATATTAAATCATCAAAAGGAAAAGGCAAAATTACAACGGAATAAAAAACAGAGAAATGTTGAATACATTAATAATTTAGAAAAGAAAGCGTCAGATTTAATCAACAGAATGAAACTGGCAGTTATTGAAGATAAGCAACTATTCTCTCTCGGTAAACCTGCTGTCAAGAAAATCATTTTGATGCCTGAAATAAAGCGACTCCTTGAATTGACACAGATGTCGAGTACTAAAAATATTCTTGTTCAATCACAATTTCTAACTGTCATTTCATCTTGGTTACAACCTTTAGGTAAACACATTCTTCCTCCTTTAGATATAAGGATGGTTTTCCTTGAAGCTTTACTTGAATTTCCACCTTTGGCATCAGATGATTTGTTAGAAAGTAACATTGGTAAAGCAGTTATGTACCTCAGCAAGCATCCAGAAGAAACAATTGAGAATAAAGTCAAAGCTAAAGGTTAATTGACACATGGAGTCGCATAGTTTTCAACAATTCAATTAATCAAAACTTGACAATCGAAGAAAAACAAATAAGAGATATTTCAATGAATGTTATAAGAAAAGCTCCAAGCAAAGAAGTCAAAGTTGATATGAATAAAGTTGCTGACAATGAAGCTGATAGTCAGATTAAAGGCCAATTGCAGAGAGTAGTTATTCCGAAATCATCAAATACAGAATATGTCATTCGACCGAAATGGAGAGTAAATAATAGAAAGAGACCTGCTGACAATGACAGTGATTCTAATGACAATGAATTAGAAGGCACCAAGGAAGTGATTGACAAAAATGAAATTGTAGAAAATAAAACATACGAGAAAGTTGTCAATAGGATTCGAAATCAAGCGAAAAAACAAAAACTTGCAGGCAGAGCATCAAATGTCAGCATTTCTGGAAGGAATCGTGATATTTATTAAAGGTTATTTTAAAGAATATATTTCTCTTTTGTAATTTTATGTTATAAATCTTTATATAATTTTTATATTATAAAATTTTAATTACTCAAAATAAAAAAAATAAAGGTTTTTATCTTTTTATAATTTTTGTTTTATTAATATTATTTTAATATTATATTACTGATAAGAAAACTAATGAAAATCTTTTTAACATTATGTTTATATTTAATTATAAGAAAGCGCCGTTATAACTATAGAAATAATATAAAAATAATATTTTTTTTAAATTATAAAAATTATATTTTTATTATAAATAATTTTTAATTTGTAACAAATATATATAAAAAAGGAGACAACAACAATTCATACATATATAAGTAGTATGTTATGTCACCGCATAGCCATGTCACCGCCCGGCCACATATACCCCCTCCCCCCCAGGAAATTTTTTTTAATAAAAGGTCAAGGTCATTTATTTTTTTTTTAATTTAATTTTTTGTTTTAATTAATTGGCCTGGGGAGCTCCTACTTTTTTTCATCCCAAAAATTAATGTTCCCACTAACAGATTTTATTGGACGATACCTCATCTTAAAGCTCAGTCCAAGACCTTTCGAATGAGCTATAGGTATCTGATATATCTTTAATAGTTTTAATGTTATTAACAATTGATGACCACCATCTTTTCAACGTTAAATTATTATTATTCAAAATATTATTAATTGGCCCAGCGGTGACCTACTTTTTTTCATCCCAAAAGTTATCGTTCCCATTATCCGAATTTATTAATCGATAGCTTATTTTGAAGCTTAGTCTAAGACCTTTCAATTGAGCCATAGAAGGTTTCATCATCATTAACATCGGCAAAGTTATTAAAGTTTTCCCGAGACCATTTTTCATGGTTATTTATTTTTCAAAATATTATTTTCAAGGTCATTTATTTTTTCAAGGTCATTTATATTTTCAAGGTCATTTTTTTCAAGGTCATTTATTTTTTCAAGGTCATTTATTTTTTCAAGGTCATTTATTTTTTTCAAGGTCATTTAATTTTTCAAGGTCATATTTAAATGTACAGAGTTCCCGACAACGATAATTATTCGACGATAGCTCATTTTAAAGCCCAGTCCAAGACCTTTCGAATGAGCCATGAAAGGTATCATCATCATTAATATTGACAAAGTTATTAACATTTTACCAAAAATCATTTTCAAGGTCATATAATTATTAAGTGATCTGGCGAGCTCCTACTTTTTTTCATCCCAAAAGTTATCGTTCCCATTATCCGAATTTATTAATTGATAGCTTATTTTGAAGCTTGGTGCAAGACCTTTCGAATGAACTATTGCAGGTATCATTATCATTAATATTGACAAAGTTATTAACGTTTACCCGAGACCATTTTTCAAGGTCATTTATTTTTTCAAGGTCAAGGTCAAATTTTTAAAAAAAGGTCAAGGTCAAATTTTAAACAAAGACAATGACTCATCAAGGACATTTCAAGGTCGCGTGACTCACCAAGGTCATTCCCAAGGTCATATGACGCATAATGATGACTCATCCAAGGTCATTTTTTAATTTAATTTTTTGTTTTAATTAAGTGATCTTTTTTTTCAAGGTCATTTAATTTTTCAAGGTCATTTAATTTTTCAAGGTCATTTATATTTTCAAGGTCATTTATTTTTTCAAGGTCATATTTTAAAATTTAAATGTACAGAGTTCCCGCCAACAGATTTTATTGAAAGATACCTTATTTTGAAGCTTAGTGCAAGACCTTTCGAATGAGCTATTACAAGTATCATCATCATTTATAGGGTTTCCAAAAAAGTTTCATCCTTTTCCAAAAAAGTTTCATCCTTTTCCAAAAAAGTTTCATCCTTTTTTAAAAACGTTTCATCGACAAATATTAAAATAAATTAAAAAGGAAGTACACGATTAAGGTAATTATTTAAAAATCTTCATCAGCAAAAGCTTTCCCAATAAACGAAAGCATGTTAGAAAAGTAGCCTTCGCAATCCTCTTCCGTAATTAAACTGCTGGCTGATCGAATCGCATCCAAAAGCTGTTCTTTGGTATCACAGTTTGCATCTTTGATCAGACCCTTTCCACTTCGAGAATAAATTCTCAATTGGATTTAGTTGCGGGCTATAAGGCGGCAAGAATAATACACTATGCCCTTCGCTATTGATCAATTCTCTTATGGCTATCATTTTGTGGAAAGGAACATTATCCATCACAAAACACCGGTTCGTAATTCCTTCAGATCTCAACTTCTCACACAAATTAGCCATAAATAGTCCATATTTTTCACCGTTGTAAGCTGAAAAACTGTATTCAAAAAAAATAAATATCATTCTGAGTGATTGCGGCGGATATTGAAATATTTTGGCTTCTGATAGCTCTGACAGTTTTTCTTGGGGAAGTTCCCCTCAAACTTCTGCCATAAGATCGGAGTAAGCTGCAGCTAATTCCACATTCATCCAAAAATATGAAACTCTCATGCGATATTGGGTAAAATCACACGCGTATTGAAAACGTTTTGCTTTATTCTCAGTCGTGTTTCGTGCCATATGAACCAATGTAACTCTCTTAAAGCTATAATGGAAAGCTTCAATTGCGTTGGATATTGTACTTTTTGATAACGAAACGTTGAATTTTCTAGTATTTTGGATTTCAAGGTGTTTAAAGTTATTGAAACTTCCTCGTTGATTTCGTTTTTTATAAAATCAACCTGCTCCGGCGTTATTTTCTTCTTTCTCCCGCATTTTTGATTGCGGATTTTATTCTTCCAGTTTCTTTATATATTTTAATGACTGCTGTAACCGTGTTAACATTCAATTCCAACTCTTCGCAATTTTAACAATCGGTTTTAAGGCATTGTATTTGCCGCATATAAGTTCTCTGAGATGGTCAGTGAGTCTTGTTCTTGGTGCCAGTGGGGCTTAAATATGCTTTATTATATCCTCAAAAATGGCGGGAAAGTTAAAGATAACAAAATAACATAGATTTTATCTTTGATTTTTCATTAATATATATTTCTACCTTTGAGTTGAAATTTTGTCGAAAAATATGAAACTTTTTGGGAAAGGATGAAACTTTATTGAAAAAGGATGAAACTTTTCTGGAAAAGGATGAAACTTTTTGGAAAAGGATGCAACTTTTTTGGAAACCCTGTAAATTGACAAAGTTATTAACGTTTTCCCGAGACCATTTTTTCAAGGTCATTTATTTTTCAAAATATTATTTTCAAGGTCAAGGTCAAGGTCATTTATTTTTTCAAGGTCAATTTATTTTTTCAAGTTCATTTAGTTTTTTTCAAGGTCATTTACTTTTCCAGGTCATTTATATTTCAAGGTCATTATTTTTTCAAGGTCATATTTTAAAATTTAAATGTACAGAGTTCCCGACAACGATAATTATTCAACGATAGCTCATTTTGAAGCTTGGTGCAAGACCTTTCGATTGATCTATAGAAGGTATCATCATCATTAATATTGACAAAGTTATTAACAATTGATGACCACCATCTTTTCAACGTTAAATTATTATTATTATTCAAAATATTATTAATTGGCCCAGCGGGCTCACACTTTTTTTTCATCCCAAAAGTTATCGTTCCCATTATCCGAATTTATTAATTGATAGCTTATTTTGAAGCTTAGTGCAAGATCTATCTACTGATGTATAAAAATTATTAACGTTTTCCCGAGACCATTTTCAAGGTCATTTATTTTTTCAAAATAATATTTTTTTTCAAGGTCAAATTTGTAATAAAAGGTCAAATTTTAAACAAAGACATATGACTCATCAAGGTCATTTAAACAAAGACCATGACTCATCAAGGTCATTTCAAGGACGCGTGATTCATCCAAGGTCATATGACTCAGCGTGATGACTCATCAAGGTCATTTATTTTCAAGGTCATTTTTTTTTCAAGGCCAAGGTCATTTATTTTCAAGGTCAAGGTCACTTTTTTTTTCAAGGTCATTTATTATTATAATTATTATTATTTTTATTATATACTCCTATTCTATCCGACAAAATATTCTGTCCCCCTATGGGTACTGCACACAAGGGTACTGATCACGCTCAACAAGTCACATGGGTACTGTTTACAAAGTTACTGGTAAAAATAATCAAGATAAAACTTTAACAAAGAAATTCTAAATATTATACTTTAAATATACACTAAAATTTATTAACACATTCACATTCATCATCTCCACAGTTCATAACATTTTCAACAACATGATCTATACAATCCCTATATGCACACGGTTCAGTATCCGTAAATTCCTCCATAACTTCATCAATTTCTTGAATACTTTNTTTGTATTGAAAATCCCAGAAAAAAAAGTGTGGCTCCCTGCCGCAATTATGTAATCAAAAAAGCAAAAAAAACGA